>CM069168.1:14304082-14541582 GCA_035221665.1 Okamejei kenojei
TCTGGGAAAGTTGTTGTCAAGCTGGAAAGGGTACAGAGATTTACGAGGATGTTGCCAGGACAAGAGGGTTCTGAGCCAGAGGGAGAGGTTGAGTCGGCTGGGACTCTATTCCACGGAGCGCAGGAGGTTGAGAGTGATCTTATAGTAGTGTTTAAATCATGAGAGGAATAGATCTGGTAGACGCACAGAGTCTCTTTCCCAAATTGAATCAGTCGATACTGACTTTAGATGATTAGCCATGATCATATTGAATGGCAGTGCTGGCTCAAAGGGCCGAATGACTCAATGGCCGAGTCCTGCACCTATTTTTCTATGTTTCTCTCTTTCTAAAACCGGAGGGCATAGGTTTAATGGTGAAGGGGGAATGATTTTATAGGAATCTGAGGGGTAACTTTTTCACCCAAAGGGTGGTGGGTGTGTGGAACGAGCTGCTGGAGGAGGTAGTTGAGGCAGGGACTATCGTGTCGTGTAAGATGCAATTAGACAGGTAATTGGATAGGACTGGTTTAGAGGGATACGGGCCAGACGCAGGCAAGTGGGACTGGTGTGGATGAGATATGTTAGTCGGTGGGCAAGTTTCCACACTCTAACACTCTATGACGGTATGAGATAGGCACAAAATGCTGGAGTAACTCAGCGGGTTGGGCAGCGTATCAGGGAGACCTCAGTGTGAGTGCTGTAATCTCAAACTGACGAGGGTGGTAGAGGAGGCTGATATGATAGTGGTATTTAAGAGGCTTACACACAGGCGAATGGAGATGCAGGGAATAGATATAGAAACATATGGATTCCATGCAGGCAGGGAAGATTAGTGCAACCTGGCATCATGTTAGGCATGGACAGTGGGTCTGTTCTATCTTACAAACCTTCTGCTTGTGAATCAGATTCCCTGCCCAACAGTGGGCCGCACAGTCGTGCAGTGGCTTACAGCCCCAGTTTGATCCTGACCGCTGTCGGTACAGTGTGTACATTATCCCTGGGACCGTATGGTTTTTCTGCAGGTGCTCCGGTTTCCTCCCACATTCCAAAGATGTGCAGGCTTGCAGGTTAATTGGCTTCTGTAAATTGTACCTAGTGAATAGGATAGAACTAGTGTTTGGGTGATCGCTAGTTGGCACGGACGCAGTGGGCTGAGGGCCCTGTTTCCACCCTGTCTCTCTAAACTAGGTTAATAATAATAATAATAATAATAATAATAACTTTATTACGGACTCAAGGTCCAGACAAGGGGCAACATTACATTTAAAAAATGCATTGCATCTCAAATATCATAAATATATATAAAACCATGGTAAATCACTTAAAAACATCATAATTTATATATTTCAAAAAAAAAAAACCCACAATATTTAAGTTAAAAATCCAGAGTAAAAAATGATCAATGTCGTACAACGAGACAACGATACCAGTGTCTCCACAACTGGGATTCGTAGCGTGTAGTGCTAACCCTTATGTTTATCAAGGCCACAATAAGCTCATTTTTAGAGTCATTTATCCTGCAAATGAATTTATACATGTGTTGTCTTAGGATAGCTTCTAGAGTACTGACTCCTGCAGCCACAAACATATTACATTGTTAAATGAACAAACCTTGCTTTTTATAGACAAGGAAACTGAAGATGCTGGAAATCTTGAAACATCTGGAGGGATTCAGCAGGCCTGGCATCAGGGTGCGGAGGGAATGGGAGACGGTTTTATTTTTGGACGGGCTCCTTCCTCAGGCCGATGGTGTGGAGGGGTTTCCTGCCTCCTCTTCCTTCCTTATCTGGCACTTTCTCAACCTCTTCTTATTCTCTCCACCAATTTGCCACTCACCGTTCCTCGCTTGTATCCATTCACGTATCTTTCACTTGCCAGTTTTTGCCCCATCCCCATCTTTCTTTACCAGCTTTCTCTCCTCTACCCCATCAGTCTGAAGGGTCCCGGCCCCAAAACAACGTATCTCCATTTCACTCCACAAGACTGCCTTGTGGCGCAGGGGTAGAGTTGCTACCTGGCTTCAGCCAATCACCCCTGTCCCGTCTACAACGCCACAGCAAGACGTCTGACGGGCACCCGTAAAAGGGACCACATCACCCCGATCCTGGTCTCTCTCCACTCGCTCCCAGTACGGTACAGAATCTTCAAGCTCCTCTTATACGTTTACAAAGCCCTTGACAGGCTTCTGTAAACCCCCCCATATCAAAAATCTTCTAACCCACCATACTACCTCCAGGTCCCTCAGGGGCTACTGACTATCCCGCGGTCTAGGTTTAAGCTCAGGGGGGACCGGGCTTTTGCGATTGCAGCACCTAGACTGTGGAACAGCATCCCGCTCCTCATCAGAACTACCCCCTCCATCGACTCCTTTAAGTCACGACTCAAAACCTATTTCTACTCCCAAGCGTTTTTGAGCCCCTCTGAGGGGGCGCTGTAAACAGTTCATGTATGTATTGTTAGGTCTGTCTACTGTTGTATGTATCAAATTAGTATCTGCACTGATGTGAAGCACTTTGGTCAACGTGAGTTGTTTTTAAACGTGCTATATAAATAAATGTATTATTATTTTTTTTTAAATTTATTACAGCCACTATACCTTACAGACCCGGGTTCAATCCTGACGACAGGTGCTGTTTGTACAGAGTTTGTACATTCTCCCCGTGACCTGCGTGGATTTTTCCTAGTTCAACGGTTTCCCCCACACTCCAAAGATGTACAGGTTTGTAGGTTAATTTGCTTGTCCCGAGTGTGTGCAGGATGGTGTTATTGCGCAAGGATCACTGGTCAGTGCGGACTCGATGGGCCGAAGGGCCTGTTTCCGCGCTGTATCTCTAAAGTCTAAAGATGCAGCCTGAGCCACGCAGTTCCTCCAGACTTTGTTTTTTATTCCTCCTTTCATTCCTAAGGTTCCTTTCCTAATCTGGGTTTTTCAAAACCACTGATGCCACAGGACCAAATAGGCAATAAGCATTATTTCCCTGAAAGCAATAAAATAACACAAATTGTGGTGGGAAGGAACTGCAGATGTTGGTTTACTCCAAAGATGGACACAAAAAGCTGGAGTAACTCAGCGGGTCAGGCAGCATCCCTGGAGAGAAGGGTCTTAACCTGAAATGTCCTTTTCATCAGAGATGCTGCGTGACCCATTGAGTTACTCCAGCTGTTTGTGTCCATCTTCAACATAACCCAAGTTAATTATTTTTTTAAAATGGGTGTCGAAGTATAATTGTTGGCTACATAACTAGAATTGGTCTGAAAAACAAATTCGTAACCAATTGTCTGACTAGGTCTCAATGCTTGCACTGCTAAAGATGCAGGATACATTCAGAACTGTATTGGGTTTATTAGACAATAGACAATAGGTGCAGGAGTGGGCCATTTGGCCCTTCGAGCCAACACCGCCATTTAATGTGATCATGGCTGATCATCCACAATCAGTACCCCGTTCCTGCCTTCTCCCCAAACTCCCCTTCTCCGCTATTTTTAAGAGCCCTATCTAGCTCTCTCTTGAAAGCATCCAGAGAACCTGCCCCCACCGCCCTCTGAGGCAGAGAATTCCAGACTCAACACTCTCTGTGAGAAAAAGTGTTTCCTCGTCTCAGTTCTAAATGGCTTACTCCTTATTCTTAAACTGTAGCCCCTGGTTCTGGACTCCCCCAACATCGGGAACATGCTTCCTGCCTCTAGCGTGTCCAAGCCCTTAGCAATCGTATGTATTATATATTTAATGTAAGTGAAAGGACTCTCTAGCAAGTAGTGTCTGGAGTGGAAAAAAGTCCCAACTGTAGTTAGTGTTACTTAATTGAGTATGTAAGAAGTTCAGTGCAGTCAGTTCATGGCAGGAGAGCTGAGGCCCGTGGAGTTCTCTTGTGAGCAATTTTCAGCCTCTATGGCAACTGCGCATGATTGAAGTGTGTCCACTAGCTACGTGTATTGTAGAGCTGGAGCTGTGGATAGATTCTGTGGAGCGTCCGTGATGCTGGGGCAAAAGCAGCAATGGCGAATAGTGACCAAGGAATGATCAGCCATGATCACAATGAAAGGTGGTGCAGGCTCGAAGGGCCAAATGGCACCTATTTTCTCAGTTTCTACAGAATGTGTAAGACGGAACTGCAGATGCCGGTTTAAACCGAAGATAGACACAAAAAGCTGGAGTAACTCAGTGGGACAGGCTGCATCTCTGGAGGGATCGGGTCGAGACCCTTCTCCAGACCAAGGAAGTCAAGTCGTGCAGAATCCCCCTCCCCAGCAGAATTAAAGGAGGCAGATTTAATAAGTGACTTCAACAAAGATCCCATGGGAAATTATCATAGCACGATGAAGTGCTGTCTAGGCAGAACTGGAAGCTCCATTGTTCATATGTACGAGGAGCAGAATTCAGCCATTTGACTTATCAAGCCTACTCCACCATTTTCCCATCATGGCTGATCTATCTCTCCCTCTCAACCCCATTCTCCTGCCTTCTCCCCATAACCCTTACTAATCAACAATCTGTCAATCTCTGCCTTAAAAATATTCATTGAATTAAGTGAATTTAGACTCATTGGATATGGGAAAGTGTGTTACCTGGGTATTCAGTCCAATCTTGTCTTTGCTCAGTCTTACACAAATCTAAAGATCTGCTTATTTTTCTTCAATGCAGCCACTCCGTTGTGCTGCTACCTATAATATTTTGTTTTTGCTATGGTGGGTGCTATGGACACTCAGCTAGGAGTGATGGCAGAGACAGATATGCTAATTGTATCTTAAGAGACTTGCAGATAGGCACATGGATATGCTGGGAATGGATGGGTATGCATCACACACACAGGCAGAAAAGATTCATTGAACTTGACATCATGTTCGGCACGGACATCGTAGGCCGAAGGCTTGTTCCTGTACTGGACTGTTCTGTTTATTTCAGTAGTTCAAAAAGAATGTCATTAACTTCAATTGTGGAAAGGAATCGCAGATGCTGGTTTACACCAAAAATTGACACAAAATGCTGGAGTTACTCAGGGGGTCCGGCAGCATCTCTGGAGAAAAAAAGATGGGTGATGTTTCGGGTCGGGAGAAGGGTGGTGACATGAAACATCACCCATCGTTTCTCTTCAGAGATGCTGCCTGACCCATTGAGTTACTCCAGCACGTTGTGCCCATCTTCATCTGAAGAAGGGTCTCGGCCCGAAATGTTGCCCATTTCCTTCGCTCCATAGATGCTGCCTCACCCGCTGAGTTTCTCCAGCACTTTTGTCTACCTTCATTAACTGTACTTTGTGATGTTCTAAAGGTTCTTGAAAGCTCTGAACAAATGCACACCTTTCACTCGTCATCTGGCTTCAACGGCATAATTCCCCTTCCCTTTGCTTCCACATTAATACCTTTGCTCAAGAAAGAACTGCAGATGCTGGTAAATCGAAGGTAAACACACAATGCTGGAGTAACTCAGCAGGTGAGGCAGCATCTATGGAGAGAAGGAATTGGTGACGTTTTGGGTCGAGACCCTTCTTCAGACTGAAGAAGGGTCTCAACCAGAAACATTGCCAATTTCTTCTCTCCATAGATGCTGCCTCACCCGTTGAGTTAATACCCTTTACCTTGGTCACTTTGCCCTGAAATTCGTCCCGAAACCTCTCCTTGTCTATCCTGCGATAAAACATTCCTGACAGATCTTTCAGTGCCGCCACACCCTCCATCAGAAATATAGAAACATAGAAAATAGGTACAGGAGGAGGCCATTCGGCCCTATGAGCCAGCACCGCCATTCATTGTGATCATGGCTGATCGTCCCCTATCAATAACCCGCGCTTGCCTTATCCCCATATCCCTTGACTCCACTAGCCCCTGGAGCTCTATCTAACTCTCTCTTAAATCCATCCAGTGATTTGGCCTCCACTGCATACATAAATTCACAACTCTCTGGGTGAAAAGGTTTTTTCTCACCTCAGTCTTAAATGACCTCCCCTTTATTCTAAGACTGTGGCCCCTGGTTCTGCACTCGCCGAACATTGGGAACATTATTCCTGCATCTAGCTTGTCCAGTCCTTTTATAATTTTATATGTTTCTATAAGATCCCCCCCCTCATCCTTCTAAACTCCAGTGAATACAAGCCTAGTCTTTTCAATCTTTCCTCATATGACAGTCCCGCCATCCCAGGGATCAATCTCGTGAAATGTCCTCACAGCCCTGATTACCCTGGCACTTCCTGCAGACCTTTCCCAGCGAGAAACAAAACAGAGTTAAACATAAGCAGACGTTTATTGCACAAATCAGAGCAAGCTAGGGAATGGAAGACAACCAGAGTTCAATACTTATACATCAGAGCACAATAGCAACAATCAGGTGAAGGAAGGCAACACACGTAAATCGGCATTAACAATAAGCTTGGTCAACATCACAGAAGCACTACTGCTTTTAGATAAAAGATATATATTTTTTCTCATCAAAAAATTAATCTTTAGAAACATTTTCTCACCTCTTGAAACAAGTGAGTCCCCACTACCTATTTTTAATTCTGCAATTCGTGACTAGAGAGAGAACTGGAAAATACCTGAGATTGCTACACAAAATCATACGGTGAACATAGGTGATGGTAGGACCCTTGTGGATATGACTGCAGTTCCAGAGCCGATACTAAAACCCAAAATCCAGTCATGAGTTAAAAAATCGGTGCTGCTGCTCCAAGTTTGTGTGGGTGTGTCTGTGTGCACATACATTCATATCATTAGACCCCCATGCTTCTGTTTTCCAATCAAACTTGATTCTTCAAAGTGTTAACAAAATATAAAATGTTCTATCATGCATATAGAATATAGATATTTATATAAAACTGCATATAGGCTGCTGCACTAGGACAACATATTTCACACTACCCCACAACTAGTAATAACAAATCACCCATTCCTAAAGAACCGAACACGGTTATTATCACAAGCATTTGTTCATGGGTCTGCAACTTTAAACATTATGGTTCATAATCAAAAGGAGAGTTCGCGACACAAGGTTCACACAAGGGGAAAGGGGCAGTGGCTAATGGAGGAACATACTAGAGATAGCTGCTAAAGCGAAGTATACTCGGGACACAACACGTGTGCTGAAGGCCACGATATTACGGCAGACAAGCAATAGTCTGTTGTACAGAAGCACGCATGCAAACATTGACCAGCCTTCCGATTTGCCGTTGCGTGTGGAGTTCAACCGGAGAGTGACGGAAGCTTTGAAAAGGGGAAACTAAGTCTTGGATATTCCAAGTCTCCACACACACACACACACACACGTGGCTTGTGAGAACGTGGAGGCTTTGCGATTGCTCCTTGCTTCTGGGCACTCTGCATCCATCCCACCCATTCTCAACAGGTAGCCCAGTCTCTCTCCAGGGGGGAACGCTCCAGATGTGAAGCTAACAAAAACGCACGCCACCAAGTCAGTGCTGAGATCCCGAAAACATTCCCAACAAAAAGGAAAAACACAAACTGACTGCTCAGATGTCCACATTAGTCCTGGCCAACCCAATGGGCCTGTCCAAGAACTGCTGCATGGTGAGGCAGGGATGGTGTGGGTGGCTCGCTTCACAGTGTAATCAACCCTGCAGCACTCACATCCCCGTTCAGTCTAGTTATCTTGAATGCCTCTGCAGTTGTATGCGGCAGGATGAGTGAACAGAGTGCCGGGCAGCCTGAGACCTTGCTGGTCCACAGAGGGTCAAGTAGTGGCTGGCTTTCTCCAAACAAAAACAAAATGGGAGAGAGGAGCAGGATGGAGATAAACAGACAAGGCTGTGGTATCTAATTTGCTCCATTTGATAACAGGTTGCCTGGGTTCTCTGAAACACTGGTGAGTCACAATCAAAAATCACTGCTGTTATATAGCTTGCTTCATTTTTATTTCTTCAGAATCTTTCTTCTGAACCATCCAAGTCCCCACACTCTCCACGTGGCTTGCTCAGGGCTAGGAGACTTTGCAATTGCAATAAGAGAAGAAACAATATGTGTGCTCAGCTGGAAGCTGATCGCCAACTTTTCCACATTAGACTTTCTTGTTGCATCGTGTCAGGACGTAAATCCCGCGATCGGTAGGGCGTAGAGTGTCTATCCACGTAGCACCCGCATCCTCAGCAAACCCGTGCATCAACTCGGAACGAGAGGCCCGAATAACCATGAGGGCAAACAGTAGAATGGCATTAAAGGCTAAAACACTTCAGGTCTTTTTTTTTCAAAAAGGGGAAACAATTCACTATCCAGGGTGTCAATTCCATTCCTATAGTAAGTGTAATCAGAGTTCTGGAGTTACTGATTAATAGTGAGCCACACTGCAGTTAGAGATGGTGTTATTGATGGCCAACGCACACATGACAATATGGCACCAATTGTATTCAAACATTGACCAAGTGATGCAAGTCAACAGTGAACACCGACCAGCTCGACATTGATCTCATGATTTTCTTCTGGGGGCTGGGTGACTTTTTGTTAAATCACAGCAATTCTCCGCACCCCAGCACCAATTAACGAAGGACACCTCCGCCAAAGTACTGCTGCTGCGCAGATCAGTGTGCAAGTGGAGAAAGAACAGGCAGACGGCAGTACAGCAGCAGAATCTAAGAGCAGCATCACGGCTCCCACTGTTATTGTGCCTGTTTTACCCAGTTGCTGAATCCTAATTCTCGTAGCTGAGTCATTCCGGTTTCCAGCACTGGCGGCATTGATAAGCAGTCTTCATCTCTTCTTGCGATCGCAGAGGGAATTGGAAGTCTTAATATTCAGTCCCACAACCCTCGTTTTGTGTACAAATACATTCAGACTCCATCGCACTGCGGTTTACCTGCTCATGTTCAGTGACATCACAGCAAAAGCCTTCAGAACGGGGCAAGCGACTGACGATATGAAGATAAACAACCCACAACGCATCCACAAGCAGGGTTCACACAAGAAAACTATTTACTCCATCACCCTTTTCACCTTACACATTCCATACCAGGTTTTCACCAAAGCACGGTGAAATAATATCTGAAACGCCCGAATGCAATGAAGCTTTTAATCAATCCCAAGTGGATACAGAGAGGTTCAGATTTGTCTTAAAAAGGTAAATTCATGAAATTGGTCACGTTTTCTTACAATGCTCACCTGTTCACTACCAAGTTGAAATTCTTTATTTGGACTGTTCATTCGTGGTTTCATGGTGAGCATGCTAGGTTCGTTTCAAATGCACCTGTAAACCAAACAACCTAGTCTGCACAAGAACAATTCATACACAGTGAGGTCAGGTTAAGAGTTTTACTAGCAACACGGGACTCGTTGCCCTGGTCCATCAGTCCTGTTCCCCTGGTGAATTAACAGTGCTGGAAAGTTATTTCAACTGTTTACTCCTGACAGCGGTGGGTGAATTCTCCTTCTGCTGGCCTCAACTTCTACCTCGCAATCCTCTCCAGTTTCTCCAGCACACTCTGAATCTTGTGGACGGCCTCTTTCCGCACCTGCCGAATGTGCTCCTGGCCGTTTGTTTCCACCGAGTCCACTTCCAGGAGCTGTTTTGTCAGCAGCTCCTCCAGTAAGCGGTAAGTCTTGTCTCCCCTCTTTCCGTCAAACTGGTTCACTTCGGCCTCCAGCTGCTGCACATTGTTCAAGACTTGGTCCACCTTGACTTGGCCGGGGTGCACAGGAGGACATTCAGCCGGCTGCGTCCCCTCGTCCTTGTCCCGGCCGCCCTTGGTCTCAGCGTGGACCTTGTACACAGTCGGGGGAGCGCTGTACTCCATCCGTGTGGGTTGCGACGTGCCTGGCAGCTGGTCTGGGGGTTGCGCTGGGAGGTAGCCTGCGGGTTGCTGGTCATTCCCTGGGAAGTTTGCGTTGTTTAAGCAAGGCAGAGCGTCTTGATGGTTTATGGAATATGGAATATCCTAAAGAAAACAGCAAGAAACAGTTTAGTTTATTGCCACGTGTGCTGGGGTACACTTTATTTGTTGCAAGCTACCAGTCAGCGGAAACCTTCTCTCCAGAGATGCTGCCTGTCCCGCTGAGTTACTCCAGGTTTTTGTGACTATCAGCGGAAAGATTATACAGGATTACAATCGAGCTGTCCACAGTGTACAGATATATGATAATGGGAATAACATTTAGTGCAAGGTAAGTAAATGCTGCTGTTGGAGTGATTGTAAGGAATGATTCTGGGACCATTTTAACACAATCAGCCATTCCCCAAACCCAAATAAATCCTAAAACTGTGAAAGGGAAACATGTTTTATCTTTGAGATTGTGACGAATAAACCAGACAAGGCTAGAACCAGTGAACATTGCATGTATGAATTCAGAAGGCTTTTAATAAAATTCTATATAGGTCAAATTAGGCAAACTTAAAGCCCAAATTTGGAGGTAGTACACTGATGAATTAAGCTTGCGTCATGGGTAGAAACAGAGCAAGATTAAACAGGTCATTCGAGTTGGGAAGTTCTGGCCAGGTTGGTCCTATGCTGTTCCCTCGATCTACATCGAGGATTTGGATGAGAGGACCAAGAGGGAAGCAGAGCAAGTGCGGAGGATACAGAGAGGGTAGAGAGAACGACAGAAGGTATGTGAACGGATAAAGACAACATAAGGTTTAGAGGGATATGGGCCAAACACAAGCAAATGGGACTACCTTAGATGGCACAAAGTGCTGGAGTAACTCAACGAGTCAGGCAGCATCTCTGGAGAAAAAGGATGGGTGACATTTTGGATCTGGATAGGAGTCTGAACAAGGGTCTGGACTCGAAACGTCACCCAGGTTTTAGAGGGATAAGTGCCAAACGCAGGCAGGTGGGACTAACGCCGGTACGGCATCTTGGTCGGCAAGGGCCTGTTTCCATGCTGTACAGCTCCATGATTGTAAGTTGACTAGAAAGTTTGGAGGAACTCAGAAAACAATACTATTTCATGTCTGGGGAACAGGTTCAATGATTTTCATTGTCGGTTTTCTCCAGGTGACATTGGGTAAGACTTGAATCAAATTTCTCTCCTCATCCTGTACAGGAAGAAACTAATTTACAACTTGTGAGATGTCTAAGAAAATTGTATTGAGAAAGTTCAGAGCCATATAGCACTGAATTTAAGTAGGCCCTTAGGCTAAACTTGCCCATGCCAATTAAGATGTCCATCGACACTAGTCCCACATCCCCTCATTAGCCCCGTATTTCTCTGAACCTTTTCTATCCATGCACCTGTCCAAATGCCTGTTAAATAATGTTATAGTAACTGCCTCGCCTTCCTTTTCTGATAGGGAAAGAGTAATTTGCAAAGGATGCCAAATTTATTATCATGTTATCCAATTTTGAGCATCAGTTCTATGGTGAATTATTTACCTTTACCAATTCTAATGGGAGAAAAGGGTAAGCCCCAAGTGGTCTGCCTGTACATAATTCACCTAGTTTAGTATAGAGATACAGCATGGAAACTGGCCCTTCATCCCACTGAGTCCGTACTGACCAGTGATCCCTGCACATTAATACTATTCTGCGCACACACACACTAGGGACAATTTACGCTTATACCAAGCCAATTAACCTACAAACTTGTACGTCTTTGGAGTGTGGGAGGAAACCAGAGATCCAGGAGAAAACCTACGCACATGCCATGGGGGCAATGTATAAACTCAGTACAGACAAGTACCTGTAGTTTGGACCGAACCCGGGTCTCTGGCGCTGTAAGGCAGCAACGCTACTGTTACTGTTACACCACTTGATGCCGCATGTCGCAATAAAGGTGCTATTATGCACAAGGATTTACTTACTTTCTGGTCATACACAGACGATGATGGATCGACTCTCTGCCAGCCTGGCGAGGGTCCCGAAACAATGTTGCCCCCAAACCCCGACATGGGATGAGTGAATTGCTCCGTGGACGACTGCATCGCTGGGACTCGGACCTGAGCCCAGGGGTCGTGGGTTGGCACTCCCGCTGTGGGAAGTGCAGATGCTGGCATCGAGGGTTGCCAGGGCTGGCACTGTGCAGGCTGATGCTGAGGAGGATAGAGGGCCTGTTGTTGGGCAGAACCCGGGCTTCCAAAGGGGTACTGAGATGTCGTCACTGGGTAGTGAGGCTGTTGATCGTACAGCTCCTATTTAGAGAGAAGCGGAATACAAGAGGTTACGTGAGGAAAGAAAGATTAACAACATAAATAACATAGTGGTACCAGGTGCTGGAATCTTGAGTAGTGCTGGAGTAACTCAACAGGTCAGGCAGCATCTGTGGAGGAGAGGGACAGGTGACTCTTCCCAAAATGTCACCTATCCATGTCCTTCAGAGATACTGTCTGACTCGCTAAGTTACTCCAGCACCCTGTCCTCCAAAGCATAAATAACACCCTGAAATTGCTTGTTAGCATTAGTAATAGCAACCCATGCTAACTGGAACGACCTGTTATCGGTGATATAGGAGAGGGAACTGCTCAATTTATTCTGTCAGTGTGAACCATGCTGGTGAAATTCGACATCTGGAAAGTGCGAAACGTTTACCGAGTCAAAGAGCACCCCATTACCTGCTACCTCGACGCCATCGCTACAACCTGCCCTCATGAGAGTCAAGAGCGTAGTTACTGATTCCACGCTTCTTGTGCAGCCAGGGCGGTGCAGCGGTAGAGGTGCTGCATTGCAGCACCAGAGAACCGGGTACGATCCTGACTGCGGGTGCTATGTGTACGGAGTTTGTACAATCTCCCCGTGACCACATGGGTTGTCTCCGAGATATTTGGTTTCCCCCCACACTCCAAAGACGTACAGGTTTGTAGGTTGACAAAAGTGCTGGAGAAACCCAGCGGGTGCAGCAGCATCTATGGAGCGAAGGAAATAGGCAACGTTTCGGCCCGAAACGTTGCCTATTTCCTTCGCTCCATACTGCTGCACCCGCTGAGTTTCTCCAGCACTTTTGTCTACCTTCGATTTTCCAGCATCTGCAGTTCCTTCTTAAACAGGTTTGTAGGTTAATTGGCTGGGTATAAATGTAAATTGTCCCTAGTGTTTGTAGGAGTTAACATGCGGGCATCGCTGGTCGGTGCAGACTCGATGGGCCCTGTTTCCGTGCGGTATCTCTGAACTAAACAAAACATGCTCCAGTGTCAGCACCTACCCGTTGCCCTTGGGCCGGTGAATAAGCCTGGTGAGTGGGGGCCTGCGGCCTCGACAGCAGCCCCTGGTTGGGCGGGCCGGTTTGCGAATAGGCCCACTGCGCGGAGGAAGCATTCCCGTTGGACGGAGGCCCTGGCAGCCCTGCCTGCGGCGTGGGGTTTTGCTGGTGCTGAGGATGTTGGCGGTAGGGCTGCTGCTGGTGGCTCTCACTCGTTATCGGCTCCTCCCGCGGGTGCTCAGCCGGCCCCGGGGGATACCAAGCGTTCCCCTGGACAGGCCGAGGTGACGACGGGCGTCCAGACGAGAACACACCATTGACCAACCCCTAGAAGAAGATAGGTTGTTACAGATCGTACACCCAGCAGAAGCACGTTCACTGTAACCAGACTGAAATGGAAAATAACCACCCCCAGTTACATTTTATATCCGACTGATGCACTCCCTTTGCCATGATCTCATCGAGTTCCAGCCAATTGATGCATCCATGCAGCAGCTTACACTGAGCTCGCCCTTTGTGAGCTCAGAGGCTGAACCTGTATTCAATGCAGAGGCAGCATCAGGCCTCACCCCCACAGTGCTGCCTGTAAAGGAGCGAGGCAGCTCAGTCTGTGAAGGATCCCAACCAAACCGTCGCCTTATTATCCACCTTCTCCAGTGATGCTGCCTGACCCGCAGGGTTACTCCACTACTTTGTGCCCTTTTTATTGTGGCAGATCGGGTGGTGGAATTAGAAAGCTGTGAAGCAGAAGTCTGAGGACATGGAGAAAAGTAGAAAACTCAAGTGAACAAGCTAACACTATAACTATGGGTCAGGGAGGGGAGGAGATGTTTAAGGAGTTCTGGATACAGATGTTAAGAGAGGAACTCAGCGGGTCAGGCAGCATCTGGGGAGGGACTGGACAGATGGCGTTATGTGACCCTTCTTCAGACCTAAGAGTCCCAATTCTAAATGCAACCTGTCCATTCCTTCCACAGATGCTGCCTGGCCCATTGAATTCCTCCAATGACTTGGTATAAATGTGTTTGTGTTTTACTCAATACTACAGTATCCAGTTTGGTTTAGAAATACAGCCTAGAAAGAGGCCTTTTGGCCCAACGAATCTATGCTCACCATCCATCACCCCTTCACACCAGTTCTATATTATCCCACTTGCCCATCCACCCCCTCCATACCAAGGGCAATTTACAAACACACACGTCTTTGGGTTGTGGGAGGAAACTGGAGCACCCAGAGGTCAGGACACGGTCACAGGGAGAACATGCAAACTCCACACAGACAGCACCCGAGGTCAGGATCGAACCTGGTTCTCTTGTGCGGTGAAGTAGCTGATCTACCAGCTGCATCCTGTGCCTCCAAAGTGTTGAGATATTGGGAAAAGAGAGAGGTGAGATTAGCTCACCAGTCTGAGGGGAAAAATGGCCAACGTCTGATCCTGAAGTCTGATCAAAATAGTGCATGCTGGGCACGATTAGAGAAGTATACCGGGAAAGGGCTTAAAGCAGGAAATGGAAATAACTTGGTATGGACAAGGATTTGATCAGTACTCCGTACAAGCTAAAGTGAATTATAAACGCCTTACAATTACAGGCTAGCATGAGGGAAAGGGTTACAGTGTCGGACGTTTGGATTCGTGTGGGGCATAGCATGCCAGGTTTGCAAACCATCTATTTCAGTTCAAATCGGTTTCAGTTCTAAATACCTATTAAACGGCAATATCATAGCTCCATTCACCATCACAGCTGACAGCAAGTTCCAGGCATTTGCCTCGCTGCGCAAAAACTTGCCTGGCCATCTCCTTCAAATTTCCCCCCTCTGATCTTAAACCAGTACTCCCTAGCCTTTGATATTTCCACTTTGGAGAAATTAGTCTTCCTAAAGTGCTTAAAATTTAGAGATACATTGCGAAAAACAGGACCTTCGGCCTACTGAGAACGCACCGACCAGCAGCCCCTGTACACTAGCACTATCTTACACACTAGGGACAATTTATTAATTTTACTGAAGATAATTAACCTGCAAACCTGTGCCTCTTTGGAGAGTGGGAGGAAACCAGAGCACCCGGAGAAAACCCACGTGGTCACAGGGAGAATGTACATACTTGGTACCCGTAGTCAGGATCAAACCCGGGTCTCTGGCAGCGTTGCACCACCGTGCCTCAGTGATGAAGGGAGTTGAATTGATGACAAGGCGGATGTGAAATTGACAGCAGCAGTTTAATTAACTGGCTCACGGGTAAGCCTATCACCCATTCATTTGTTCTAGTCTTTCTGACTCACATTATTGATCCTATGCAACAATGTGTGCTGCCAACCAACAGAGAATCACATATTCAATATCATTAATCAGTTGCTACTACAGATTAGCTGGCACATCTAGATTAACAAAATATTACGGGCGGCGTGGTGGAGCAGCAGTAGAGTCGCTGCTTTACAGGGCCAGGGACCCGGATCCAAGCCTGGCTACGGGTGCTTGCCTATACGGAGTTTGTATGTTCACTCCGTGACCTGCGTGGGTTTTTTCCGAGAACTTCGGTTTCCTCACACACTCCAAAGATGTACAGGTTTGTAGGTTAATAGGCTCGGTATGAGTAAAAATTGTCCCTGGTGTTGTGTTAATGTGCGCGGATCGCTGGTCGGCATGGACTTGGTGGGCAAACGGGCCTGTTTCCGCACTATCTCTCTAAACTAAACTAAACTACACGCGGAACTGACATATTTATCCAAAAATGCAGACGCAAGAAATTGCAGATGCTGAAATCTGGAGTAAAAGACAAGCGGAGTGAAGAAGAGTCCCGAACCAAAACGTCATCAGTCCATTTCCCTCCACAGATGTCGACGAATCTGCTGAGTTCCTCCAGCATTTTTTAAATACAAAAGCGCTGTTAGGTTGAATTGTTATTAGCGGTCACATGGACTGATATCGAGATTGCCAGCAGTTTAACTTGACGATGAATCATCAAGAAAATGCAGCAGAAAGGTCACACCAGTCACTTCCATTTCGCAGCTCAACCCACATGCAGATTGTTGACGCAAAGTTTCCACCCTAAAAGCTGCTTCACATTCCTGACTCTCTGAACAGCAGACCAGCCCCGAGGTGGCTATAGGCCAGGCTTGTGATCATTCTCCAAACAGTCAGAAAAATCCACCCAGCAACAGTAACAAGATAATAATTTATGAAGCGTCATAGTCATAGAGTCTTATAGCGTGGAAACAGGCTCTGTGGCCCAACCTGCCTACACGTCCCACCTACACTAGTCCCACCTGCCTGCATTTGGCCCACATCCCACTAAACCTGTCCCAATCCAGGTACCTGTCTAAATGTTTCTTAAACATTTGAACTCTTAAGTTTAAGAGCAAAACTGTTGGTATAGGAAAACATTGGCACACTTGTCCAATCTCATGTTTTGCACACTAGCCCAGTAAAAGAAGTCTATGCATAGAGCAAAGGAGCCCATGCATTAGAAACATAGAAAATAGGTGCAGGAGTAGGCCATTCGGCCCCTCGAGCCTGTACCGCCATGCAATATGATCATGGCTGATCATCCAATTCAATATCCTTTACCTGTCTTCTCTCCATACCCACTGATCCCTTTAGCCACAAGGGCCACATCTAACTCCCTCCTAAATATAGTCAATGAACTAGCCTCAACTACCTTCTGTGGCAGAGAATTCCAGATTCAACACTCTCTGTGTGAAAAATGATTTTCTCATCTCGGTCCTAAAAGACTTCCCCCTTATCCTTAAACTGTGACCCCTTGATTAATTACATATTAATCTGGCAAGGAACACAGCCTCCCTTAAATATTCTGTACCTGGGACTAAACAACCAGTAAACGAGGGAGTAAATGAGAACATAATATAATAAGTTTAGTTTTAGTTCAGTGTATTATCACGTGTACCGAGGTACAATGAAAAGTTTATGTATTTAAAGGAACACAACAGGAGATCAGACGGGACAGTTTCAGACCCAACTGCAGGCACTTCAACATCTTGTAAAGTCAACATTGCTTGAGTTCGAGTTTAGTTTGACAGCGGAAAGACAACGTATTATTACAATTGAGCCATCCACAGTGTACAGATACATAAAGGGAATAACGTGAATAACGTTTAGTGCAAGATAAAATTCCAGTAAAGCCTGATCAAAGGTAGTCTGAGGGTTTCCAATGAGGTAGTTCAGGACTGCTCTCTCGTTGTTGGTAGGATGATTCAGTTGCCGAATAAAAGCTGGGAAGAAACTGTCCCCGAATCTGGAGGTGTGCATTTTCACACTTCTGTATCTCTTGCCTGATGGGAGAGGGAAAAAAAAAAGGGAGTGTCCGGGTGCGATTCAGCCCTATTGTACAAAGGAACAGCAGATGTTGGTTTATACCAAAGAAAGACACTAAATTCTGGAGTAACTTAGCAGGTGAGGCAGCATCTTTGGAGAAGATGGATAGGTAAAGTTTTGGGTTGGGATACTACTTTGGACTGATTGTGTGTGTGGGGGGGGGGGGGAGGAGGTGGAAATGGAAGCAAGAAATGCCCAGGACAAACCAGGGCCAGCCACAGATGACCTCAGGCAGGGAGGGTCCCGATAGGCTACCTGTTGGCTAGGGACTGCAAATGGGAACCAACTGGCATCAAGTTTATTCTAACTACCACCTCACTCTCCAATGATCATTGCAACCGTCTTCCTCTTTCGTGTGGCGTGTACAGCGTGAAGCTGTTGGACAACTTGTTCTACTTTATCTTCCGTTTGTACACGTCGAGTTGTTTGCATTAGTCAAAACAGGGCGGATCACGTGCAGGTTGCAATCTTCCACCCCATTGCAACCGTAGCCACAATTCATCAACTAGCATTGATGGGTATTGTGGAGAGTGCCGGCCTTCAAAATTTAACCGAGGTCAACACATGAGCAAAAGCGAATACGATTAATATTCAGTTCAGCACGGAAACTGGCCCTTCAGCCCACTGAGTCCGCACTGGCCAGCAATCAACCCATACACTTGCACC
Organism: Okamejei kenojei; assembly: GCA_035221665.1. Lineage (NCBI taxonomy): Eukaryota > Metazoa > Chordata > Chondrichthyes > Rajiformes > Rajidae > Okamejei > Okamejei kenojei. The sequence goes on from CM069168.1 coordinate 14,322,125, forward strand.
ATCATAGATGCTAGGGACAATTTTACCAAACCCAATTAACCTACAAACATGTACATCTTTGGAGGAAACCAGAGCACCCGGAGAAAATAGAGAAGTACAGACAGCACCCGTAGATGGATTGAAACCCGGTCTCTGGCGCTGTCAGGTAGCAGCTCTGTCGATATTTATTCTCATCACGTGCACCGAGATATAGCGGAAAACGTATCCCAGCGTGTTATCACAGCAGATCACCCCATACAACTGTCCAACTGAAGGATGATCTCTTTACACTTAAAATGTTACTCTGATGGCCTTGTTAAGTGGCTTTCGGAGAAAGGGAGATGTGAAACGGGATTTAGACGGTTTACAGAATAAATGTATTTTGAGAACAGGGTTATTTGATGAAATAATTTCCTCAAATAATCCCATCACTCACCAATCAGCAAAGTCACTCAACAAGTCAGGCAGCATCTTCGGAGGACATTGACCTATCTACGTCCTGCATGCATATTGCCTGAACTCCTGAATTACTCTAATATTTTGTCGACATGAATTCCCCTTTTTATTTGACATTTCAGCAAGTTTTGTTTTTGACTATAAAATACACATTATTGTGCCTGAGCCATCATGTAGATTCCCACAATAGACAATAGGTGCAGGAGTAGGCCTTCGGCCCTTTGAGCCAGCACTGCCATTCAATGTGATCATGGCTGATCATCCCCAATCAGTAGCCCATTCCTGCCTTATCCACTGACTCCGCAGTCTTTAAGAGCCCTATCTAGCTCTCTCTTGAAAGCATCCAGAAATCCTGCCTCCATCGCCCTCTGAGGCAGAGAAATCCACAGACAACAGAGAATCCCACCTGCAAGCTAAAATAATTTAAGTTTTTATGCATGAAAAGTGGCACTTACTTGCGGAGGCATTTGATGGTCCATCATTTGAGAATAGTTACTTGGATATGGACTAGCTTGTGGTCCAGTAGGATACCAGTAATTGGATTCAAACCCTGCATACGGCATTTCCTAAATAAATGAAAGTAAGAGTCAAATATAAAGCGTGGCAAGGCCTCACTCTGAGTACGGTCTATAGATCTGGTCATCAACCCAAGCTGTAGACCATGTATTTACCCTGATAGGAGTAAAGCAAAGTGCACCAATGCGATATTAAAATGGTGTGGTTCTATTGGTGTAAACCTGAAGTCAAATTCAGAGGGGCATCACTGTTTAGTTTAGTATACAGATACAGCGTGGAAACAGGCCCTTCGGCCCATCAGGTCTGAGAAGACCAGTAATCCCTGCACATGTACACTATCCTACACACACACACACACACACTAGGGAAAATGTATACCAAAGCCAATTAACCTACAAGCTTGTATGTCTTTGGAGTGTGGAAAGAAACCGGAGCACCCAGAGAAAATTCACAAAGGTAATGGGAGATAAACACAAAAAGCTGGAGTAACTCAGCGGGACAGGCAGCATCTCTGGAGAGAAGAAATGGGTGACGTTTCGGGTCGAGACCCTTCTTCAGATGACGGGCCTCTGGCGTTGTAGGGCAGCAATACTATCATTGTGCCACTGTGCCGTTGAAAGATGCAAATTCTTTAATGCTTCAATAGGGACAATGAGGTCTTCAGAACTGTGGTCACCACCTGAAGAAGGGTCTCAACCTGAAACGTCACCGATCCATGTTCTCCAGAGCTGCTGCTTGACCTGCTGAGTTACTCCAGCACTTTCTGTCCTATTCAGTTTTAAAATAAGTGTCCGAAATTCAGGCCCGATGAGAAGAAATGTATTCCTCGGGAGTGTAGCAAATCTTTGGAGTCGGCTAGCTAGTCTAAGGTTGTGGTATAAATTTAAAATATATTAGCAGAATTTAAGATATTATTAAGGGAATCACGGGGCATGGAATTAGTGCAGGAAAGTGGCACCAAGGTAAATGATCAGTCATGAACCCATTAAATGGTAAGATAAGTACAAGGGTCAAATGGCCTATTCCTGCTTTGACTGATCACTCAATTTTCTGATCCTCTGAATAACCTGTGTTGACTAAAATGAGTAACCCACCAAGTACTTTAATCAGACGATTACTTTACATCAGTGAATTGAAGGTATTTGACAAGACACTAGTGCAGAAAGCATACAACGTCTCATGGATTGAATAGAAATGAATACAAAATCTTTGTTTTTCTCCTTGCTATCACATTCGGCATAAAATAAATTAAGGTGCTAAATGATAGCGGTCACGTTTGGTTTGATGTAAATCACGTTTACATTTTTAGTAGTTAAAACTAAAGTCCCAGCAATAAGCAAGGGTTTTCTTCACAGACATTCATTCTGATGAGAGTGTGGGCTGATTTATTGGGGCAGGCACAGTTGGACAGAAAGTAGTGTAACTATGGATCACACTAAACCAAATGCAGCGATTCTCCCGAGCAAAAAAAAAAAATCAAACAGCACCAGAGACCCAGGTTCGATCCTGACTACGGGTGCTGTCTAAACACAGTTCGCACATTTCCCCCTGTGACCTGTGTGGGTTTTCTCCAGGTGCTCAGGTTTCCTCCCACACTCCAGACGGGCAGGTTTGTATGTTATTTGGCTTGGTAAAAATGTAAATTGTCCCTAGTGTGTAGGATAGTGTGTGGGGATCGCTGGTCGGCGCAGACACTTACTCTCCTGTTTAAAAGATGTGAAATGAATTATTCACCTCCATTATAAGTATATTCATCCCTATCCATTACAAGTATATTCATCCCTATCCATTGGATAAACTATCCACTTCAACACAAAATATCAAAATACACATATCCAAACAAAAGTTTTTAATTTTTCAGATTTTGGAAAAGAATGAATATCTTTTCATGGTTGTGAACTTGCACAATAAAGATAAAAAGACCATTGACTTTTTCCTGTCCTTCACAAGCAGCACAGAGAGCTCTCTGTGACTATGTGATCTGAATTATTCTGGCCCACACATTCAGATTGATCAGGTGAATGTGTAATGTGTACTGGAGCTCCAATTATTGCTTCTCAATAAACAGGCTGACCTGGGATTTATTGCCTTCAACGTGAAAACAAAGTAATTTCTGAATCAACATAACCAATGTGGGTGGTTCCATCTTTCTAAGCTGCACGTCCACTCTTCCCGCCGTACATCATCTCTTCCCATCCTCTCTCCCCAATTTCACCTACGATTCCCTGAACCCCCATCCACTAGAGCACCAGCCTCACATCCTCACTGCCTCCCCCTGTTGTACAGTGCATTCAGAAAGTATTCAGACCCCTTCACTTTTTCCATATTTTGTTACTTTACAGCCTTATTCTAAAAATGGATTCAAAACATTTTTTTATCATCAATCTACACACAATACCCACAAATAAAAAGTGAAAACAGGCATTTCAAACATTTTGCAACGTAATTAAAAATAAATAACTGAAATATCGCTTTTACATAAGTAGTCAGACCCTTTACTCAGTACTTTGTTGAGGCACCTTTGGCAGTGCTTACACCCTCAAGTCTTCTTGGGTATGACGCTACAAGCTTGGCACCTGTATTTGCGTAATTTTTCACATTCTTCTCTGCAGATCCACTCAAGCTCTGTCAGGTTGGATGGGGAGCGTCGAAGCACAGCTATTTTCAGGTCCCTCCAGAGATGTTCGATCGGGTTCAAGTCCAGGCTCTGGCTGGGCCACTTAAGGACATTCACACACTTGTCACGAAGCCACTCCTGCTTTGCCTTTGCTGTGTGCATAGGGTCGTTGTCCTGTTTGAAGGTGAACCTCTGCCCCAGTCTGAGGTCCAGAACGTTCTGGAGCAGGTTTTCATCAAGGATCTGTACATTACTCCGTTCATGTTTCCCTCGATCCTGACTAGTTTCCCAGTTCCTGCCACTGAAAAACATCCCCACAGCATGATGCTGCCACCACCATGCTTCACCGTAGGTATGGTATTGGCCAGGTGATGAGCGGTGCCAGGTTTACTCCAGACCTGACGCTTGCAATTCAGGCCAAAGAGTTCAATCTTGGTTTGATCAGACCAGATAATCTTTATTCATGGTCTGAGAGTCCTTTCGGTGCCTTTTGGCAAACTCCAAGTGGGCTGTCATGTGCCTTTTACTGAGGAGTGGCTTCCGTCTGGGCTGCAGATAGAGTTGTCCTTCGGGAAGGTTCTCCCATCTTCACAGAACTCTGGAGCTCTGTCAGGGTGACCATTGAGTTCTTGGTCACCTCCCTGACCAAGGCCCTTCTCCCCCGATTGCTCAGTTTGGCCGGGCGGCCAGCTCTATGAAGAGTCCTGGTGGCTCCAAAGTTCTTCCATTTAAGAATGACGGAAGACACAGTGCTCTTTGCGACCTGCAATGCTGTAGAAATTGTTTTATACCCTTACCCAGATCTGTGTCTCGACAATCCTGTCTCGGAGGTCTACAGGACAATTTTGAGGGTCATAGCAAAGGGTCTGACTACTTATGTAAATGTGATATTTCAGTTATTTCTTCTTAACTACTTTGCAAAAATTTCTAAACACTGTTTTCGCTTCTTCATACTGGGATATTGTGTGTAGATTGATGATTTTTAAAAAAATTGTGTTCATCCATTTTAAAATAAGGCTGTAACGTAACAAAATGTGGAAGAAGTGAGGGGTCTGAATACTGTCTGAAGGCACTGTTTTGAGGGATATGGGCCAAACCTAGGCAGGTGGGACTAACTTTGATGGGGCATGCGGTCGACGTTGGGCCCGTTTCCATGCTGTATGACTCTGTGTAAAAGGAACTGTAGATGCTGGTTTAAACTGAAGATAGACACAAAAAGCTGGAGTAACTCAGCAGAACAGACAGCATCTCTGGAGTGAAGGAATGGGTGACGTTTCAGGTCGAGACCCTTGTTCAGCCTACGTCACCCATTCCTTCTCTCCAGAATTCTTTCATTTCTTTCCCCTGCTCTTTCCCTCCATCCTCTTCTCCCCCCCCCCCATCTCTCCCTTTGCCCCCCTCACCTTCTCCCTTCATGAGCCCCCTCTCCCCTCCTCCTCCCCTCCCCCTTTCTCCTCACCTTCACCTCTCCCCCTCACCTCTCTCCCTTCTCCTCCACTCACCTCTCCTCTCCCCTCACCTCTCCCACCCTCACCCCCCCCCTCCCTTCTTCTCCCCCTCTTCCATCACGAGCCCCCTCCTCTCCTCACCCTCTCCCCTCACCCTCACCCTCCCCCTCACCCTCACCTCTCCCCCCTCACCTCACCTCTCCCTCACCCCTCTCCCTCACCCTCACCTCTCCTCACCCTCACCTCTCCCCTCCTCCTCACCCTCACCCTCCCCTCACCCCCTTCTCCCTCACCCTCACCTCCCCTCACCCTCACCTCCTCATGGGCCCCCTCCTCCCCTCACCCTCTCCCCTCACCCTCTCCCTCTCCCCTCCTCTCTCCCCTCACTCCTCTCCCTTCTTCCCCCCTCTCCCTCACCTCCCCTCCTTCACCTCCCCTCATGAGCCCTCTCCCCTCCTCCCCATCCCCGCTCTCTCGCCCTCCTCACTCACCTTGCGGAGCCGGGGGTCGTTCCAGGTGGTGGTGCCGGTGTTGTGGTCGATGTAGTAGGGCCAGCCGCTGTCGGGGTCGCGCTTCACCTCCCAGCCGCGGGGCAGGACGGCGGCCATGGCCTCCTCGCTCGCGCTCGCTCAGCTCCGCCGCTGCTCCCCGGCCCGGCCCGCCCCGCCGGCCACTGACTGACGGCCGCGCGGGCCAATCACACCCCGCCTGTCCAGGACAAGCCCCGCCCCTGGCTGACTGACGGCCGCGCGGGCCAATCACACCCCGCCTGTCCAGGACAAGCCCCGCCCCTGGCTGACTGACGGCCCCGCCGGCCACTCACAGCCCGTCTGTCCAGGACACTCCCCGCCTCCCACTGACTGACGGCCCCGCCGGCCACTCACAGCCCGTCTGTCCAGGACACTCCCCGCCTCCCACTGACTGACGGCCCCGCCGGCCAATCACACCCCGCCTGTCCAGGACAAGCCCCGCCTCCACGCTAACCGGCAGCCGCACCGGCCAATCACACCCCGCCTGTTTAGGACGTCCCGCATCCCAGTGACTGACGGCCCCGCCGACCACTCACACTGCACCCGGCCTGGGCAAGTCCCGCCACTCATGACTGACGGCCCCGTCGGCCAATCACACAGCGCCTGGTTTGATCAAGCCCCGCCCCCCGCGCTGACCAATCACACAGCGCTTGACCCGCACGAGTCCCGCCCCCCGCTGAGCGACGGCCCCGCCGACCAATCACACCCAGTCCCGCCCCGCCCCGCTCCATCCGGCCGGCGCACCGGCCACATTCAGCGGGGCAGCGGCTCGCGCACTTCCTCTCACACTCGCTGACGCAGCCAGGGCAGTGACACACTGGAGCTGACACACTCAGGACAGTGACACACTGGAGCTGACACACTCTGGACACTGGCACACTGGAGCTGACACACTCAGGACAGTGACACACTGGAGCTGACACACTCAGGACTGACACACTGGAGCTGACACACTCAGGACAGTGACACACTGGAGCTGACACACTCACTGACACCGCCAGGGCAGTGACACACTGGAGCTGACACTCACTGACACCGCCAGGCCAGTGACACACTTGTGGACACACTACAGTTGACACACTCACTGACACAGCCAGGACAGTGACACACTGGAGTTGACACACTACAGTTAACACACTCACTGACACACTAGAGCTGACATGCTCACTGACACAGCCAGGACAGTGACACACTGGAGTTGACACACTACAGTTGACACACTCACTGACACAGCCAGGACAGTGACACACTGGAGTTGACACACTACAGTTGACACACTCACTGGCACAGCCAGGACAGTGACACACTAGAGTTGACACACTCACTGACATACATTGATTTCTCCAATTTGAAGTAACTCCTGCATTCCCCCCCCCCCCCCTCCACTTCTCCCCATCCCTCGTCATCCCAATAGTTCCACTGTTCGCATCCTTGTGTTGTTAGCACATCTTCCCCAGCCAACAACGGGCTATTAAGGACTCCACCCTTCCTGAGGTTGCCACCCCTGTTTTGCCTCTATCATTCAGTCTGAAGGGTTCCCACCCAAAACGTCAGCAATTCCCAATCCCCAGAGATGCTCCTAATCCCCAGAGTTACTCCAACAGTCTATCTTCTAAAAAACTCGAACTAAGCTTGGATATCAATGGTACTGCCTTGTGACTTCCTGTCCGAACCAATTAAACTAAACCCATTAAAGTTTAGTTTAGAGATACAGCGTGGAAACAGGCCCACCGGGTCCAAGCCACCCAACAATCCCACACACACGCTAGGGACAATTTACAATTTTAACTAAGCCAATTAGCCTACAAGCCCGTATGTCTTTGGAGTGTGGGAAGAAACTGGAGCACCCGGAGCAGGCCATGGGGAGAACGTACAAACTCCGTACAGACAGCACCCATAGTCAGGATCAAACCTGGGTCTCTGGCGTGGTAAGGCAGCAACTCTACCGTTGTGCCACCCATAACTACCAGTAAAATAATTACAGAACATTACAAATATTGACCATCAATGTACACAGAACAAAAGCTTCTTGAGAGTCAAATGTTTTAAATAACTCCTTTAATTTATTTTTTAAAGTATTCAGCTGGTGTACAGAGAAATGGCTTTTTCTGTTAAACATTTTCTTTTTTACAATTCTTTGATATAGGTAAATCTAATTCAAAAGGCTTCTCTTCACAACAACGATTAAAAAAAACCCAGGAGGCATTGGTAAAATTCTAAAAAGCTGTGCCAGGGAGATTTCACTGATTATCAGCATTCTACAATTTAATATCTAATACAGCCATAGCTTTATACCTGATTAGCAGTCACAGTGCCTAAACATTCCTGGTGATGCTTGATACAAGTTCTGTGCAAGTGCTGAAGCATTTCTTACAGTAAGATGCTATAAGATTAATACATTTCCGTACCAGCCTGCACTCCATCTACCACCTATTCATTCTCCACTAACTCTCGCAGTGCAATACTCTTCCCATCTCACTCCCACCATCAGTCCTTCACCTGTGCACACTCAGAGCGCTCACCATTACAAGTCTTAATGAGGCCCCTCATTGCACAGTGCAATTGTGTAGCTGCAAGCCAGCCATTTGGGTCCCGTTTAGGACAGGGATATCCTGGTATTGGACAGGGCCATTAACGAAAATCAGCTTTATGCTCAAAATACCAGGTGCTGGCCCCAATCACTGATTTTAAGCTGCTGGGCAAGTGGAATGTGTGAATTCCAAGCTTACCTACAACTCTACAGCCACAGGTTGAAGGTGTGTAAAGAAGCCGAGATGGATTTGTTGTATTATTGCTATAAGTGAACTAGAACATCTCTTACAATTGTGCACAATTAACATAGAGTCTTTCCTTTTCTCCAATCAAGCCTTGCAATTGAACCTTGAACTTCAGGTTTCATGTTCATAAGTCATAGGAGCAGAATTAAGCCATTCGGCCCATCGAGTCTACTCCGCCATTCAGTCGTGGCTGATCTATCTCTCCCTCCTAACCCCATTCTCCTGCCTTCTCCCCATAACTCTTGACACCCGTACTAATCAAGAATCTATCGATCTTTGCCTTAAAAATATGCAAAGACGGCCTCCACTGGGCCTTTGTGGCAACGAATTCCACAGATTCACCACTTTCAACTCCTCCGAGGTCAAAATGGCCCAGAGTTTTGAAAGGGCTTGTTTAACCGGTGTGCCACACTGCCGTGTATGTAGGGACTAAGTTCAATGGAAATAAAAGCATGATGTAAAGACACATTGGGGATGCTTGGTACACGCTTCCCTTGCCCTCTTGCCATTATGGAGCAAGGATTCAGCAGGCATACTGCGTCGGGAGGAACAGCAGATGCTGGTTTAAACCAAAGACAGACTCAAAAGGCTGGAGTAAGCAAAGAGGGTCAGGCAGCATCTCTGGAGAAAAGGAATAGGTGACGTTTCAGGTCTGAAGATGGATCTCCACCCAAAACATCACCTATTCCTTTTGCCCGGAGATGCTGCCTGACCCGCTGAGTTACTCCAGCCTTTTGTGTCTGTCTAAGGAGTCAGCAGGACTTTCCTTGTGGGAGGAATGGGATAAGGAATTGGCTGTACTTGACGCAAGACACAGGGTGAAGGGGATCATTGCTTTTTTTTTTGTCATTCTGTACTTTTGCAAGTTTTTAGTTCACCCAGGCCAATCACCCAGGCCTGTAAATTATGTGCTTATTTATCAGGTTTAAGAAGGAACTGCAGATGCTGGAAAATCGAAGGTAGACAAAATGCTGGAGAAACTCAGCGGGTGAAACGTTGCCTATTTCCTTCGCTCCATAGGTGCTGCCTCACCCGCTGAGTTTCTCCAGCATTTTTGTCTACCTGCTTATGGTCTTACGAAGGTCGCGAATCTGGCTGCAAATCTTAAATGCAAACGTCGCGCAGTTAATTTTTCACCTCTCCCTGCTCTTTGCAATTCAGAAACAAAGAATCTGTCACTGCTTTAACCACCATTCGGACAACAACCATTTTTCTGCACTGGAATGGCTTTGGGGCTTAACCCATTGGATCTTTGCATGAATCTCCACTTCCTTTGTGATGCAGCATTGAATCTCATGCTCCATCACCCTGTACCATTGTGCTGCTTGCAGCTATCGGAAGATTAAGGTCGCAACTTGATTAGTGCCTTTTCATATTTCAAACATTCAAGAGCGTGGCTAGAGAAAATCACTGCCAAAAACACTTGGACCATGGGACTTACGTAAGGAACCTAGAAGGGAGATTGGCAAGTTACATGTACGTAATCTCTAGTCTCTACAGTCCCAATGAAATGTTGCTTCAGTATATGTTTGCATCTACCAATTATAATTAATTATCCTTCACACGAGATTTGTTGAAAAATACAGCAATGAAACAGGCCTTTCGGCCCACTGAGTCCGCACTGACCATTGATCACCCGTTCACACTGGTTACATGTAATCCCACTTTTGCATCCACTCCTTACACATCGAGGGCAATTTTACAGAGGCCGACTAACCTACAAAAACACACATCTTTGTGATGTGGGAGGAAGCCAGTTCACCCAGAGGAAACCCACGTGGTCACAGGGAGAATGTGCAAACTCCACACAGACTCCATCCGAGGTCAAGATCGAACCCGGGTCTCTGGTGCTGCATGGCAGCAGTTCTACCCGCTGCACCACTGCCGCCCCAATTGAAACATAGATGTCTTAATTCCGTTCTCCCTGACATGTACTATTTATTGCAGCAGTTTGTGTTTCCTTACCATAGTGGAGGATACAGGCAGCAGATCTTTACTGCGAGCCCGGATGTCGGAAGGTGAAGTCACAAACACCCCTGACAACAGGTGAATCTGGGGCCTCCTTGAACTAGTCCTCACTGGAGTACAATCCTCAGCTAAAATAGTTAAACCCAGGGCTTAATACAGATAGTCTGAAGCACTAACTCACACTGGCCAGGATCAGGGAACCCTGCCACCTTTATTCAGCGGGTATAAGGGATGATTGATTTGTGTGTAACTATGGCTCTTTGGAGGAACAGAGATTGCTGTGAGTACATTGACATGGCTTTCAACTCAAACTATATCGCCTGAAAATTCCACCATGGAGCAGGACGACCTCTCGTGTGACTCCATGGCCTTTTGTTGAGAATCCAGTCTTGGTACAGAGAAGTAGACAAAGTGTTAAAGAAGGAACTGCAGATGCTGGAGAATCGAGGGTACACAAAAGGCTGGAGAAACTCAGCGGGTGCAGCAGCATCTAAGGAGCGAAGGAGATAGGCGGCGTTTCGGGTCAAGACCCTTCTCGACCCGAAACGTCGCCTATCTCCTTCGCTCCTTAGATGCTGCTGCACCCGCTGAGTTTCTCCAGCCTTTTGTGTACTCTTGGTCCAGAGGAGGTCACTGTGAAGTGCAATGCAAGCATGCAATTCATGGACTGGTCTGCAGGGGCAGGCCTGAGCAGCAGGGTGAAGGAAGTTCTTGGGCAATGGATCTGCCCTACCTGAGCAGCTGGTAATGAAGAGTCACAGAGAATGGAAGCGGGCCCTTCAGCCCAAATTTACCATGCCAACCAAGATGCCCCATCTATGCTAGCTTCACCTGCCCACATTTGGCCCACATCCCTCTTTAAAATTTCCTATCCATGTACCTGTCCAAATGTTGTGATAGCACCTGCCTCAACGACCTCCTCTGGCAGCTTGTTCCATATACCCACCGCCCTCATTGTGAAAACATTGCCCCTCTGGTTCCTATCAAATCTTTCCCATTTCTCATCTTAAACCTATGTCCCATGTCCTCCAGGATGCTCTTAATGTCTTTCCTGAAGACGGGCTCATCCTATTTTTTACCACCACCATCCCTGTCCATCTCATGGTGGGATGGGGTATGAGCCGGAGGAAGATGCTGCCCCTGTTCTTTACGTCCCTGCCACTCGCTGACAAACCAGGTGAGGAGTACCCCCCTAGATAGACACAAAATGCTGGAGTAACTCAGCGGGACAGGCAATATCTCCAGATGGAAGGAATGGGTGACGTTTAGGGTCAAGACCCTTCTTCAGATTGGCTCGACCCGAAACGTCACCCATTCCTTCTATCCAGAGACGCTGCCTGTCCCGCTGAGTTACTCCAGCATTTTGTGTCTATCTTCGGTGCAAACCAGCATCTGCAGTTCCTTCCTACACAAAGGGCACCCCCTACTAGTGGAGGTGGTAATGCAAGGTCACTTCTGCAGGAGGTTGGGTCTATCCATTGCCTGGTTGTAAGGTGAACCTCTAAAGCTCTAAGGAATGTTCTTTGCAATATGCCAGAACTTTACTTCCCCACAGCCTCTGTGAAACCTGGCACACGTCACACCCCAATGCCATTTTAATCGCCACTTTTTATGCATTTAATTTTTAATTATTAATTATATTTTGAAAAAATACAGAGGAAAATCGAATCAAGTTGGTAACCATTCCTTCTCTCCAGAGATGCTGCCTGTCCACCTGAGTCACTACAGCATTTTGTGTCTACCTTCGACTTAAACCAGCATCTGCAGTTCTTTCCTACTTGACCCTAAACGTCACCCATTCAACTACCTACTGGTTGATTTTATGCTTCCGACAGGTTCAGAAGCTCTCCATTCTCAACAGCAAGGAACAATCGAAGCTGGCTTGTACATCATATGTTCATAAGTGGTCGGAGCAGGACTTGGCCATTCGGCCCATCAAGTCTACTCTGCCATTCAATCATGGCTGATCTATCTTTTCCCTCTCAACCCCATTCTCCTGCCTCTCCCCATAACCCCTGACACCCACACTAATCAAGAATCTATCCATCTCCACTTTAACACTATCCAATGACTTGGCCTCTACAGCCTTCTGTGGCAATGAATTCCACAGATTCACCACCTTCTGACTAAAGAAATCCCCCCTCTTCTCCTTTCTAAAGTTACGTCCTTTCATTCTGAAGCTATGGCATCCAATCCTGGACTCTCCCACTAGTGGAATCATCCTCTCCACATCCACTCTCTATCAGAGGGCAAAGGCCTGCTGTGTTAATTCAGTTACCTGAACAGTACAGGCCCACACCTATCTAAGGATGGATTAATTCTGGCTTACACTTCCTTGCTGAAGATATAAACAGTCTTACTGCATTGATGCTTGTGGGGCCAATGTGGGCTTTGTACATTGGTGTTCTCACAGAGCTACTGTTCTTGCCACCCTGTAATAGTGGGCACATTTCCTAAATAGTCCTTGATGGACTGTGTGTGATCTGGGACGTCTAAAGGCAGCAGAGGAGACTGCGGACACACGAGGTTCCCGCTCGATCTTTGCAACGTTTATGACCCACCATGGTCACACAACCACTAGACCTTGTCCACTGAGATGAAGACATCGCCTCTGAGCACTATTCCTAATGTCTGCAGTTCCCTGGGCAACAACATTAGTTCAAGTCAAAGATAGACACAAAATGCCGGAGGAACACGGCGGGACAGGACAGTGGGACATCGCTGGAGAGAAGAAATGGGTGACGTTTCGGGTCAAGACCCTTCTTCAGAGTACATATGTTCTCCCCGTGACTTTTCTCCAAGCGCTCTGGTTTCCTCCCACATTTCAAAGATGTACGGGTTTATAGGTTAATTGGCTTCTGTAAATTGTCGCTAGAGTGTAGGGTAGAACTAGTGTGCGGGGCGATTGTTGGTCGGCACAGACTCGGTGGGCCGAAGGGCCTATTTTCACGCTGTATCACTAAACTAAACTGAATGTCAGCTGAGACAAGCAATTGTCAGCTTGTCGTCAGCACTGATGGCCTACTTCACAACTTCACCTTCGCATCCATTGCCACTGATGCAGTTGAGGTTTACTGAGAGACTCGGGCTAATTCTCACTTTGAACCTGCCATTTGTGTCTTTCTGAAGTTTCTTGGATTCTTACATCCAGTGATCTCCTTGGGATAGGCAGCTGGTACAGCATCGCCAGTGGATAAACCCATCCTACCACTTACAGTGGCGCAGCGGTAGTTGCTGCCATGCCTGAGACCCAGGTTCGACCCTGACTACGGGTGGTGTCTGTACGGAGTTTGTACGTTCTCCCCGTGACCTGCGTGGGGTTTTCACCCGGATCTTCGGATTCCTCCCACACTCCAAAGACATACAGGTTTGTAAGTTAATTGGCTTGGTATAAAATGTAAATTGTCCCTAGTGTGCGTAGGATAGTGTTAATGTGTTGGGATCGCTGGTCGGTGCGGGCTCGGTGGGCCAAAGGTCCTGTTTCTCTGCTGTATCTCTGAACTGAACTAAATTTACACTGCACTCCAGATTATTTCAGACACAGGCAGCTGCTACATTACCCGAGGCTGCATCCATGATCAGACCCAACCATATCCAGCCTGCTACCCCTCCTGCATCCCTCTCTCCGCTCTCCAAGGACAAGACACTTTCACCATTCGGTTGTGACGTGGAATGGTGTCGTTTTCAAGCTCCCACACGACAGGCAACCACACAGTAGTGTGGTGACAAATGGGAAATAACCAAACCAGAGAACAAAGCCATCCAGCAAGGAAGAGGGGAGAATGAGGAAACCTCTCAATTAGTTGGAAAAACGCAGAACCTGCTAAACAGACATTCCTGAGGTAATTCGCCATCCGTTCCTGCATCCCATGGAATTGATGCCAACGGCAACAGTTACGGACTGACTGTCCAGAACACAAGAGTGCAGGATTGTTTGAAATTTTAAATACAGTGTTTAAAACTCTGGCAATATAAAGTTGGTGGCAGCAGAATGAATGAATGTATGAATGAATGAATGAATGGGTGAAGAGAGGACACAAAATATTGGAGTAACTCAGGTGTCAGATAGCATCATCTCTGGAGAACTTGGATAAATTACGTTTCAGATCGGGACCCTTCTTCAGACTGTCTGTCCTGAAGTCACCTATCCATTTTCTCCAGAGATGCTGTTTGACCCATGGAGTTACACCAGCACTTGGCGTCCTTTTCTGACAGCAGAGGTGAAGCTGTCACAAACATTCAACTGCGACGACAATGTCCTTTCTGGAAGGCGCTCCTATCAGCCTGGATGCCTTGCACTGCACAAACATGGTCAACATTTAGCTCTTCTGTGGACCCCACTTGTTCTTCAAACGCAAGCAAGAGATGGCCTGCCTTGCCGAGGTCCCAGAAAACAAATGTTAAATTCCCTTTCAGAATGGGTAGGGCAGACAACAACTAGTCCAAGGAACTGTGAGCGGAGTTTAATTCTCTCGGGTTGCTCTCTGAACAACACATAGGTCCACAGGTGAGCACAGTCACACAAACTCTGTAACTTGACAATAAACCAGAAACTAGTGATCACATATGTCCCACAATAGTTCCCGGAGAGCATAGATTAAGAGGGTGTTGTGGCTTGCATTTTGAAGCCAGTGCTGCTGGTGATGAATAGTACTTTGAAAACCTGAAGTAATAACAATCCCACATCGTGAGACACAAAAACCAAACAGGTAAAATCGGCTCATGTCTTAAAAAGCAAGAATTGCGGTGGTTCGAGAATATGGGTTAAACGACTTTCTGCACTCCCAGACACAAAGGTGGAGACTAACCAAAGATTGAACGGAGGAAATTAAACCTCCTGCGTTCAGCTTCAGTTCAAAACCTGACTCTGTCTGGTCCAGTTCTGAGCAGGCTTCAAGGGAGAAACGGACACAGTGGTTCTTTACTGTTTAATACGTGGAACATAGAGAGCTGCCCTCTTCTGGAGTCGGACAAATATTCAAACCAAACACAAATCTTACAGGAAATTCTTTAAAAAAATAGAGTAGCAGAATTTAAAAGCTACAAAGCACAATTTTGTACTCCGAGGAATTAGCGGTGGTTGAGCAAAAAGGAAAGGAAAAGAAAAAGAGAAGCATTTGATGCCAACTAAAGTTGTCTTTTAGACAGCTGGTTTGGTACCTACCCAGACAACTGTTGAATATATTGCAGTGCATTGCTGTTATATATTTTTTGCATAGTATTAAGTTAATCACGTACAGCGAAACAATTGTATTGAAAACTCCACTTGCTAGTTAAACCCCAATTAAAAATGTGAGCAGTAAAGCGACTGAATTCTGTTTTGATATTGCTGTTGAGATGCAGCCCTGGTACCAGGGTATCGTTCAGGCTTATTCTGTAGGTGGGGAACCTCCCAGCTCTGTGACAATAATTACCATTCAGTCCTTTAGGCGGTACAACAGGGTACATGCTTTGGCAGTCAATCATGCTAATTGATAATAGTAACTCTCCTATAGAAATCATGCCTGTAGCCTAATGTAGAGTCTTTTTCCTCTCACAGCCCCCCAATCTGCCTGCGTCTTCTTGTCAAGGCCGTGTTGTAGATACAGTATCCTGAAAGATAAAACGGTGCAGAATTAGCGGGTGGGATTTAGGTAGAAAACAAAAAAAATCGATTTAAGGGCCTGTCCCACTTGGGCGTCATTTGCCCGTCACGTCACGAGGATTTTGAGAATCCCAAAATCCTGGGGCGCCGCGCGCTACTGCCTACGCCACCATGTCTCACCATGCGCCATGCACGCGTAATGCACGCCATGCGCGTGTCGTGACGCGTAAATGATCTTGCGTAATTGACGCGCAAATAACACCCAAGTGGGACAGGCCCTTTAGTCACACCATGTGCAAGCCCATGCATGGTTTGATAGAATACACTATCACGGATTATTTTAGCCATCAGCTCTCGGATAGTTCAAAGATGTTTTAATTGTTGGCTCGGTAGACCCGGGTTCGATACTGACAAAGGATACTGTCTGTACGTTCTCCCCGTGACCGTGTGGATTTTCTCCGAGATATTCACTTTCCTCCCATACTCCAATGACGGAGAGGCTTGCAGGTTAATTGGCTTGGTGTAAAATTGTCCCTCATGTGTGTGGGGTTCTGTTAATGTGCAGGGATCGCTGCTCAGCCGGGGCTCAATGGGCTAAAGGGCCTGTTTCCACGCTGTATTTCTGAAATAAACTAAACTCAATCATGTGTAGGAAGTAACTGCAGATGCTGGTTTAAACCGAAGATAGACACAAAAAGCTGGAGTAACTCTGAAGAAAAGGAATAGGTGGCATTTTGGGTCAGGACCCTTCTGCAATCGTGTATTTACTAAAATTGTTTCACTCCAATGAAAGAGTTGTAAAGGAAATTCTATGTTTATATCAGAGCACTCCTCACTTTCCAAGTGCGTCTTTTAGTAAATTAATTTGCAAGTCAAATTTATTGAGGTCTGGATTCCAATCTCTACGTTACACCGAAGATGGACACAAAATGCTGGAGTAACCCAGCGGGACAGGCAGCATCTCTGGAGAGAAGGAATGGGTGACGCTTCGGGTCGAGACCCTTCTTCAGACTCAAGTTTAGTTTGGAGACCTGTAGAATTATGATATTTGTATCTGATTTTAATCAGCTCATTCATTCAGTCGCATTTGAGATTTTCTTCCATTTCCCCCCCATTTAATATGTTAAGATTTACTGTTAAATCTCAAGTCTTTCCTTCTTCGGTTTGAACCTGATCTCCACAGCTCAGAGCTAGACGCAAATAGATCAGCAAGAGACATCACATTGTGGAGTATTTATAGATGTGATGGAATGTATTTCTCAGCATTGCCCTTCGCTTTACGGGACACCCTGCAATTAGCCAAGCAACACTTGGAAACATAAGAGTTCAAGAGGCAGAAAGGTCAGAGAAGACATATCTACTCTCTGCACAAACATCTCAATAAATATATTCTGCCCATCACATATCGGGGCGACACAGTGGTCGAGTTGCTTCCTTCCGTTGCCACAGACCTGGGTTCTATTCTAACTACATGTGCTGTCTACCAGGAGTTTGCACGTCCTCCCAGTGACCGCGTGGGCTTTCTCCAGCTGCAAATTAACCTACATACCTGTATGTCTTCAGAGGATGGAGGAAACCGGAGCAGCCGGAGAAAACCCACCCACGCACAAGGAGAAGGTTACAAACTCCGTACGGATAGCACCCGTAGTCAGGATCGAACCGGGTCCCACACTCCAAAGACGTGCAGGTCTGTAGGTTAATTGGCTTCTGTAAATGGCCCCTAGTGTGAAGGACAGAACCAGTGATCACTAGTCAGCACAGACTCGATGGGCTGAAGGGCCTGTTTCCAAGCTGTATCTCTAAACTGAACTAAATCACATCCTACACTGAATTGAAGGCTCTTTGTTGCAGCCATGCAGAAGGCTTTGGAGAATTACACCTTCTCTGTCACACTCTTTAACCAATGGACATGGTTCTGAAATACTGCATCCATTCACTTAAATCAAACTTTACATATTTCATCCAATGGTCTAAACAAAACGCTTATTTAAATTAATAAATGATTTTACTGACCTACACTGATATAAAAATGTCAAGTGCTGCGTATATGTTTTAAATGGCCTGACACTGTGGATAAGTAGCGCGCAGAGTGGATCAGCTCAGAACTACACTGATTTGAGCAATCCAAATGCCGCAGAAATCTTCTGATTTTATTCAGATTCATGAAAAGGTTTGGTAGTTGAAGAAAGGTTAAAGTTCGCTAAGAGGTTGAAGAAGTCATAAAAGATGACTTTTCAATAAATCCTAGTGTTTTATAACGAATCTTGCAGCTACTGAGTCAGTGATTTCAACAGAACCTCGCCGTTTAGTATTCGGTCTTTAGATGCCATGCAAACCCGTGCTCTGTCAGTGATGGATATAAAGCTCTTGTTAGGAGAGGATTAAAGATGAGAAAGTCTAACATGGGTGCCTTTAGGAAAGGAGTAGTACGGCTGTGTGTTACGGGAGAGAGAGCACAGCACACATGACATTTGCCCGAGTTCAGTTCTGTAAGTACATGGTCAACTCTGTATCCTTACAGCACAGTGAACTGTGATGTTTGTCCTTTTGCTTAAAAGCACAAAGGAATTAAACGAGAATATTATGGGCGAGAATGTCTTTCTTAGAATTCCAGTTGCACTAGAGTTACCTTTATGCAATCATCCCTAAATCACTGCTTTGACGTATTCATGTCCGAGCTGATTTTCTTCACAATCTGCGTGCCCATTCGACTATGAATCCATTCATTGTACAAGGCACTATCCCTCTCTCCCAGCTGAATGTGAGGCAGCGGAGACAACAGGTTTTTGACAACATAGAGACACAGGCACAGACAGTGAATGGAAAGAGAGAGTAAATCACAGTGGGTAACACAGACAAAATGAAGGAAAGAGAAAATGAAACTAAGGGCACACACATGAATACAAATACAGAAAAGTACATGTGTATGTATTTATAGCATTCACATACATACACACAGCAATGTGCATATGCAAACATCAGTTGACATATATAACTACCCCTTCCCCATGCACACAGAACAGCGGATATACATAGTAGTACACACACGCACGCACATTGTAACAAATATTCACACCAATAATCTTCCACCCAAACATTCCATGTTTTACTGCTGATGATGCCACACTTAGCAACTCGATCGCATACTGGCCCCACGCAACAGCTATTGACAAGACCTTGTGATCTGGTCTGACCTGGCCATTGTGCCGGGCGGCACGGTGGTAGGTTTGCTGGCTTACAGCGCCAGAGACCCGGGTTCGATCCTGACTATGGGTGCTGTCTGTACGGAGTTTGTACGTTCTCTGTGTGACATCGTGGGCTTTCCCTCGGTGCTCCGGTTGCCAGCCACACTCCAAAGACATACAGGTTTGTAGATCAGCCATGATCACATTGAATGGCGGTGCTGGCTCGAGGGGGCGAATAGCCTACTCCTGCACCTATTGTCTATTGTCTATTAATTGGCTTCTGCAAATTGTCCCTAGTTTGTAGGATAGAACTAGTGTACGGGGCGATCGCTGGTTGGCGCGGACTCAGTGGGCCAAAGGGCTTGATTCTGTACTCTATCTCTAATGTCTAAAGACAGCGATGGAGAATTCGGGAGGGTGGTCTCCCCACTGACAACCTCTGCTAGTTGTGGGTTATTTGGACTGAGTTCATCGACTTGGCAAATAGGATGCGTACAAAACTGCATACAGTTTTGGTCTCCTAATCTGAGGAAAGATATTCTTGCCATAGAGGGAGCACAGAGAAGGTTCACCAGACTGATTCCTGGGATGGCAGGACTTTCATATGAAGAAAGACTGGATAGACTCAGCTTGTACTCGCTAGAATTTAGAAGATTGAGGGGGGATCTTATAGAAATCTACAAAATTCTGAAGGGGTTGGACAGGCGAGATGCAGGAAGATTGTTCCCGATGTTGGGGAAGTCCAGAACAAGAGGTCACAGTTTAAGGATAAGGGGGATGTCTTTTAGGACCGAGATGAGAAAAACAAAAATTCACACAAAGAGTGGTGAATCTGTGGAATTCTCTGCCACAGAAAGTAGTTGAGGCCAGTTCATTGGCTAAATTTAAGAGGGAGTTAGATGTGGCCCTTGTGGCTAAAGGGATCAGGGGGTAAGAAGAGACGGCAGGTACAGGATACTGAGTTGGATGATCAGCCATGATCATATTGTATGGCGGTGCAGGCTCGATGGGCCGAATGGCCTACTCCTGCACCTATTGTCTATGTTTCTATGTTTCTATGATATTTGAACAGCTGTGATCTCAGCCAATGTCAAAAGGATGAAGGGGAAACATAATTTCCACGTTCAACCAGGACTTCATTCCCCATACACGGCCCACTGAAATAGACTGCCACATTGTAGTTGAACCAGCCAAGCTTCTGTTCTCTCTGCAAACCCAGGAAGTCAAAGAAAACTTAGAGAAGAAAGATTGAACCGGAGAACATGGAAACAAGAAATGGCAGCTTCTGTAATCTGATGGTTTGAGGCACAATATGACCCTTGGACCTCCCGAATCACCACGGATCCACGAGATAATGGTGCGCGGTTAACCTGCCAGTAACTTGAGTACCGGAACGAGATGGAACAGAAATGGTGCAGATGGAATATCCTCTCGTTGAGAGGGCCTACTTTAAACAAGTCAGAATTTACTTGGTGAGTGTTTTAAAGCATCTGCATGATATTTGGCAACTATTCATAAGACCATAAGACACAGCACAGGAGCAGAATTAGGCCATTAGCCTCAGTATAAAAGGACGTACAATTTAGAAAGGAGATGAGGAAGAATTTCTTTAGTCAGAGGGTGTTGAATCTGCGGAATTCATTGCCACAGAAGGCTGTGGAGGCCAAGTCAGTTGGTATTTTTAAGGCAGAAATTGATAGATTCTTGATTGGTACGGGTGTCAGGGGTTATGGGGCGAAGGGGTTGAGAGGGAACGATAGATCAGCCACGATTGAATGGCGGAGTAGACTGATGGGCCAAATGGCCTTATCCTGCTCCTGTATTTTAACAACATGGGTTACACATCACAGAAACAGGCCCTTCGGCCCAACCCGTTAATGCCGACCAAGGTGCCTTCTTGAGCTAGTCAGTTCCTGACTGATTAAGACTGAGCATCTTTGTGTCTTTCCAGCTGGCCTGCCTGCCGAATGAAAGGGTGCTCAGCATAACACTCAGCCTCCGTTCCCCACCTCTTCACGGGAGGTAATGTAAACTAGCAACTCAAGCCACTTGGAAAAGGGGGGTTGGCAGAAACAGGGTGCAGTCGGCTCTGTGGCAACACATTTGCCTGGAAGTCTGTCATTTTGAAGCATCCCGTAGGCTATTATTTAACATCAGCATTTAGCTTCCAGAATCTATTTCATTGCATCAAGGGAAGGAATTACAGAGGTAACATGTGCATGCTTACAGGTGTTGTAAAGAAGCATAACATTGGAGAATTCAATCTTCATACCGTTAGGCTGTGAGCTACACAAGTGGAATATGAGGTGCTGTTCCTCCAGTTTGCACGTAACCTTCCTCAGGCAATGGAGGAGGCCCAGGGCAGAAAGATGACCATGGGAATGGGAATGGGAAGGGGAGTTCAACTAGTTAGCAACCAGGAGATATTAGATGAAGCTTGATTTCCCCCCCCCCCCCCCCCCCCCGGCTGGGATGTCTGGAATCAGTGTCGGTATATGTGGTCACTATTCAGGACATTCTTATGTGTATGCTTACTATGTAGGAAGGAACTGCAGATGTTGGTTTATATTGAAGATGGACCCATGATGCTGGTTTATGCTCAGGATAGACACAAAATGCTGGAGTAACTCAGCGGGTCAGGCAGCATCACTGGAGAAAAAGAATAGGTGATGTTTCGGGTCAGGACAGGAGACTGAAGAAGGGTTCCGACCCAAAATGTCAAACCTGTTCTATTTTTCCAGAGATGCTGCCCATCCCACTGAGTAACTCCAGCACTTTGTGTCTGTCGCCTGCTATGTAGTCTGCGTAGCACTCATGACTGGAGATGAACACCCAGGCGTGAGCATGTGGCGGCTGCTGCATTGCAAACACTAGCCGTCCCGTGAATAATATGTTGAAGTCAGCTTTACCTTACTGTTTGTGCTGTCTCTTGTTAACATGTACTTTGAGAAGTTATCTGCTGCGTTTTCTAGGTCTGACGGCTCTGGGTATAGCACCTCCACTGACTCTTCCTTTCCTTCGCCGGGGCCGATCCTCCGAACAACCTTTCGAACGACCTGTGGAAAGCGGCGAAACATGATCACTTTCACTTTATTTACCGCCGTACACTTTCACCACAGAGGCAAGCGCGGTGAATCTGTGGCATTCATCGCCACAGTCGGGAGGATACTTCAATTAGTACGGGTGTCAAGGGAAGATGGCATTGAGGGGAATGGGGTTGAGGGGGAGAGATAGATCAGCCGTGATTGAATGGCGGAGTAGAGTTGATGGGCCGAATGGCCTAATGTTGCTCCTATCACTTATGAAGCCAAGTCAATGGATATTTTTGAGGCGGAGATCGACAGATTCTTGATCAGTAAGAGTGGTCTGGGGTTATGGGAAGAAGGCAGGAGAATGGGGCTTGAGATTGAAAGATAGATCAGCCATGATTGAATGGCAGAGTAGACCTGATGGACCGAATGGCCTAAGAACTTATGAACCTTTATTTTCGGGGGAACAGAGTTTGTCAACATCCGTCAGCACCAGGGCCAAGGTATTCAGATGTGATGTATTGGGGTAGAAATTAGTTTAAGATGTTAACATGAACTGGAGGTATCCCCTCAGTCATCTACCACATCTTTGGCTTGTTACCATCCTTGTGGTGGTGGGTGGTAAATCCACTGAGCCTTTTAACAGATGGTGATCACCAATCTAGCGTTGAGATTTGGCTTGCTTACTGGTTTTCCATTTCTGCTTGTTATTTTATCAACTTACACCAGAGGCACAAGAGAGACTGGAATTACTGCAGCCTGGAAACAGAAAAAACACTGGAGGGGGCCCAGCAGGTCAGGCTGCATCTCCTCAGAGTACAGATTCAAAGAACTGCAGATGCTGGTTCATGCCGAAGATGGACACAAAGTGCTGGAGTAACTCTGCGGGTCAGGCGGCGTCTCTGGAGAACAAGGATGTGTGATTTTGGGGGTCGAGACCCTTCTCCAGACGTCTGAAGAGAGGTGCTGGCCTGAAACGTCAGCCATCTTTTTTTCTCCAGAGATGCTGCCTGACCCGCTGAGTTACTCCAGCACTTTGTGTCCATCTCTCCTGCTGAGTTGGTTTGACCGGTCGGTACATAGATTGAAGTATGTAGTATGTAGGATCAAGTCCCCACCGTTATAATTGCTTCTCATTTCCCAACTAATTTTACAACCAACATTACACTGATCAGTAATGGACCACTACGGCAGTTGACGTCACAACCCCGAGCTGAGAGTGTTGTGCAGTGGTTGCCTGGTCACCCAAGGAGAGGAGGCTTCCAGCCAATTCCACTGGCATCATTTCAAAGTTAGGATGAGGGGTAGGCGTCACCATTGAGGTCACCATGCAGTGACACCATTCTTAACGAGAAGATGTCATTTGCACCACTAAATATTTCTGCTGGGCAGAGTTGCTCCAGTTTCCTCCCACATCCCAAAGACGTGCGGGTTTGTAGGTTAATTGGCCCCTGCAAATTGCCGCTAGTGGGCGGTATGGTGGCGCAGCGGTTGAGTTGCTGCCTTACAGCGCCAGAGACCCGGGTTCGATCCTGACCACAGGTGCTGCCTGTATGGAGTTTGTACATTCTCACTGTGACCTGCGTGGGTTTTCTCCGGGTGCTCCGGTTTTCTCCCACACTCCAAAGACATACAAGGTTTGATTAGAATTTTTTTTTAATTGTCCTTAGTATGTCGGATAGTGCTAGCTTACAGTGTGGTCGATGGGCTGAAGGGCCTGTTTCCATGCTGTATCTCGAAAGTTTAAAGTCTAATATGTGTAGGACAAGGGTTCCCAACCTGGGGTAAATTTCGCCAACCCAGGGTTGATTCTGGATTTGTACATACATTTTCTCATTGAATGACTGTGTTTGGTTCTGGTATAGCGGTATCTGTTCATCATTAGTTGCTCATAAGTAAGTGAAATAACATTGTGATGTGCTATTAAAGTGACCTGGGGTAAACGGGGTGAAAAAGGTTGGGAAGCCCTGGTGTCGCGAGTGGGAAGTCCAGGACTTACCTGGACTTACCTTGTCTGAACATCTGGACGCCCGCAGCAGCGACTGCGGAGGGTGGAGGTCCCGACCAGGGGGGAAAATGGAGGAGGACTGACCAAATGTTTGCGCCTTCCACCACAGTGATGAATGCTGTGGTGGATGTTTGTGTTAAAATGTTATTGTGTATTGGATGTTCTTTTTTTTTCTATTGTAGCGCTGCTGGCAAATTCATTTCACTGCACTGTATGGGCAAGTGATGAATAAAACCTGACTTGACTTGGATGAGGAAGTGGGATAATAGAGAACCAGTGTGAATGGGTGATCAATGGTTGGCTGGGACTAGGTGGGCCGAGTGGCCTGTTTCCATGCTGTATCCCAAAGAATAAAAGAATTGCTGTGGTATCCGTGGGTTTTGCCATTAACCGGTAGGTTGCTTGGTTTTTCTTGGTGTCCCCCATTCACTACACCGCTGGGAAACGGCTCGCATGCACGCAGGAATACTCAAATCTCAATTACTTTCTTCGTGACGATGTTGCCATCTTCGTCGACGAACTGCTCTTCCGTCACCGACTCGCCTGGAATGTTCTTAGCTTCTTCACCCTGTCCGTGAGAAAATGAGAAGAATGAGTGAGCGTCGATTCCAAACTCCGGGCAACGCAGGCAACAACTTGGAGCAGGTTAAAGGACAAGATGAGCAGAGGGACACCACTCACCTACACGCACTCATGACTCAGACAGCTCTGTGGGGGAGGACCACCGTCCAGGGATCTTGCGCTGCTGCACATTGCGGGGGGGGGGGGGGGGGCGCAGAGTCTGATGAAAATGCCCCTCAAACAAGGGAAGGGTTATCAACAAGGGAAGGCACCTTGGTCAGCATGGACATGTTGGGCCGAAGGGCCTGTTTCGACAATGTATAACTCATAAGTGATATCAACCCACATGAGGTGGCAAGGGTCGACACAAAATGCTGGAGTAACTCAGCGGGACAGGCAGCATCTCCGGAGAGAAGTAATGAGTGACGTTTCGGGTCGAGACCCTTCTTCATCAGTGTCACCCATTCCTTCTCTCCAGAGATGCTGCCTGTCCCGCTGAGGTACTCCAGCATTTTGTGTCTATCTTGGTTTAAACCGGCATCTGCATTTCCTTCATTCACATGAGTGGCAAGGGGGCTTGGTGTAAGGATAGCTTTGAGAACATATAACGCTAATGAATGTACGTACGTATAGTGGCTGAGAATGTCAGAAGAGTCTTTGCACTGTTCTTGCTTTGTATGTATTTTTTATTATTCTGAATAAAGTTTATTTTTTGGGGGAAAAAATACATTTACCGGGCCTCTGGCATGCTGCAGGCATTGAGGGCAAGATGCCTGGAGTATTGGCAAAGGGGAGTCAGCACTTCCAAGCACTTCCATCATCATCATCATCATTGTTGAAAACATCAACGGGTGTTTTGCCCCTGTCCCACTTAGGAAACCTGAACGGAAGCCTCTGGAGACTTTGTGCCCCACCCAAGGTTTCTGTGCGGTTCCCGGAGGTTCCCAGAGGTTTTTGTCTGGTTCCCGGAGTTTTTTTCAATTTTTTGAAATAATCGGCCGATCATAGAAGAAGCGGAAACCACTTTCGACCATTAGGGAGACTGACGGGAACCACCGGGAACCGCACGGAAACCTTGGGTGGGGCGCAAAGTCTCTAGAGGTTTCCGTTCAGGTTTCCTAAGTGGGACAGGGGCATTACAATGCTGTGTACGACAGTGATCGCAACTCCTACTGAAGTGTGGATGGCCGTTGGCTCATTAGACAGGCCTTATTTTTGGTCCTGCTGGGGGTCCACAGCCCCCTCCTCACCTGGCAAACCAGGCGGGGAGACGGTTTAGTCGACGACTATCCGACCATGGAGCAGGTAGCGCGGGATTACATGGTACCCGTGGCGGGGGGAACTCCCGATATAAGCACTTCCGATATGCCAATAAAGTTAGAAATCCTTACTAAGAACCTTCCAAGAAGTGCATTTGTGGGTGGCGAATCAGTGGATTACAAGAATGTAAATCTCTTTCAGATTTCCAGGGTAACTTCAGCCAGCTACAGACTGATACACGTCCAATGTTAACCCTCCTCCCAAACCTAACTTTTAAGTTGAGTCTGACGAATGGTCCCAAGCTAAAACGTCAGAGAGACTAAGACCAGAGGTCACAGCCTCAGAATAAAAGGACGTACCTTTAGAAGGAAGTTGAGGAAGAATTTATTTCACAACAAGGTGGTGAATCTACGGAATTCATTGCCACAGACGGCTGTGGAGGCCAAGTCAATGGGTATTTTCAAAGAGGAAACTGATGTTCTTGATCAGTGAGGGCATCAAAGGTGACATGGACGAAGCAGGAGGATGGGGTTTAATGGGGTTTAAATGCCATTATCGAATGTTGGAGTAGATAAAGAAGGGTCTCGACACGAAACGTCACCTATTCCTTCGCTCCATAGATGCTGCCTCACCTGCTGAGTTTCTCCAGCATTTTTGTCTACCATCGAATGTAGATTTGATGGGTGGAACTGATGGGTCTAATTCTGCTCCTTCATCTCAGGAATAAGTCAATCTAGATGCTGGATCTAGATCTCTGGAATAATTCTCCAGAGATGCTGCATGACCAGCTGTGTGACTCCAACACGCTTGTGTCGTTTCTTGTAAACCTGCATCTAAAGTTCCTATGTCTCCATCTTAACTCCATGTTGTATTGCACATCGGAAGACCATCACCTATATATATTTTAATTTTTATTTTTTACTTTTTATTAAATTTTTTTTTTTTTAATTTAAATTTTATATTTTATTTTATTTATTTATTTAATTAAAAAAAAACATTTTGTTTACATCTTTATTTAACCAGGAGAAGTCTCATATATACCATGATCTTGCATATGAAGAAAGACTGGATAGACTCGGCTTGTACTCGCTGGAATTTAGGAGATTGAGGGGGGATCTTATAGAGGCTTACAAAATTCTTAAGGGGTTGCACAGGCTAGATGCAGGAAGATTGTTCCCGATGTTGGGGAACTCCAGAACAAGGGGTCACAGTATAAGGATAAGGGGGAAGTCTTTTAGGACCGAGATGAGAAGATCTTTTTTCACACAGAGAGTGGTGAGTCTGTGGAATTCTCTGCCACAGAAGGTAGTTGAGGCCAGTTCATTGGCTATATTTAAGAGGGAGTTAGATGTGGCCCTTGTGGCTAAAGGGATCAGGGGGTATGGAGAGAAGGCAAGTACAGGATACTGAGTTGGATGATCAGCCATGATCATTTTGAATGGCAGTGCAGGCTCGAAGGGCCGAATGGCCTACGCCTGCACCTATTTTCTATGAATCTATGATGATCTACACACTTTCTATGGTTAACACTGGAGGCGATGTGACGTGATCACCACCATTATATTCACTGTCCGGATGTTCTATCTACCTTCAACTAGTTCACCAATTCCAAAAGTGGTAGTGCAGTTAGAAGAAACCAAATATACATCACTATTTACTAATTACTGGTTAAATTTAGTAATACAGGTCTCCATACTGGAGTTTTATGTTGGCACTGGGAACCATTCCTATTTGGTTTCCTTTGATATCTGATCCAAGGGAAGCCATAAATTCCAAAGCATTTTTACTCACGGAAAGCCATGAAGGTTAATCGTGAAATGAAGGAGCTGAATGTTGAGGGGGTCGACTAAAATGGACAGCCAATGCTCTCCCAACCATTAAACACGAACAGCCGAGGGCCATGTCTTGGGATTTGTGTCTTCCTGGAAACTCCATTCACAGAATGTTGTTGGTTAGTAAACACACAAGCTCCGAATGCTGCCTTCACACTCCAAACACTGGCGGCAAGATCTCTCTCTTGGCCCCATGCACTGAGGTCCAAGCCGAAAGCGCGCAAAGAAATGATAATCAGTAAATGACACAAAGTGCTGGAGTAACAAAGTGGGTCGGGCAGCATCTCTGGAGAACATGGATAGGTGATTTTTCAGGCTAGGATCCTTCTTCAGAGTCTGAAGTAGGGTCCTGACCCAAATTGTCAGTCAGAAGAAGGGACCTCTCTATGTTCTCCAGAGATGCGGCCAGACCCGCTGAGTTACTCTAACATTTGTGTGCATTTTTTTGTAAACCAGCATCTGCAGTTCCTCGTGTGTGCTAAAGTATTGTGCCAGTTCCAGTACAGGCTTGTTACAAATCTCACAAGAGGTCCAGACTTCAAATGGACACAAAGTGCTGGAGTTACTCAGCGGGTCAGGCGGCAACTCTGGGGAAAATGGATGGGTGACGTTTCGGGTCGGGACCCTTCTTCACACCGAAGAACATTTCAGACTGAAGAAAGGTCCCGAACCAAAACGTCAGCTCTGTTTCTTCTCCAGAGATGCTCCCTGATCTACTGCGTTACTCCAGCACTTTGCGTCTATTTTTGGTATAAACCAGCATCAGCAGGCCATTGTTTCCACAGGTCTAGGCTTCAATCCAGCTCACTGTAGGCACGGCAATTCACGTGAAACATCGCCTCTGACGTCACATTCGAAGTAACGAGCAGTGCGCTCTCTCATTGTTGGTGGCTGGCCTGGGCTCACCCACTGCACACACAGCAGGTCAGTGTTAGCCGCCCCACTCATCCACATGCACCACCACCCCCCCATCTCCTCACACCAGGCCGACCCACCGCTGTCCTTTAGTCAGAGGGTGGTGAAGCTGTGGAATTCATTGACACGGAAGGCTGCGGAGGCCAAGTCGATGGATATGTTTCAGGCAGGGATAGACGGATTCTTGGTTAGTACGGGTGTCAGGGACTATGAGGAGAAGGCAGGAGAATCGGGTTGAGAGGGTAAGATGGATCACCCATGTTTGAATGATGGACTTGATGGGCTGAACGGGCTAATTCTGCCCCTGGAACTTATGAACTGTCTATATTGGCTAGACTTGTGCTAACCCAAATGCCCGAGCACATTTTTGTACATTTTCACTTTTAGTTCATGCCATGCATCACGTCTGCGTTATAAAGTTTAGTTTAGTTTAGAGATACAGCGCGGAAACAGGCCCTCGGCCCACAGAGTCCGCGACGACCAGCGATCCCCGCGCACTAGCACTACCCTGCACCCACGAGGGAGAATTGTACGTTGATACCAAGCCTGTACGTCTTTGGAGTGTGGGGGGGAAATGGAAGGGCTTGGAGAAAACCCGCGCAGGTCTTGGGGAGAACGTACAGACAAACGCCCGTGGTCGGGATCGAACCTGGGTCTGTAAGGCAGCAGCTCTACTGCGGCACGCCATGGCACACACCAGCACACACAATAGACAATAGACAATAGGTGCAGGAGTAGGCCATTCAGCCCTTCGAGCCAGCACCGCCATTCAATGTGATCATGGCTGATCATCCCCAATCAGTACCCCGTTCCTACCCTCCACATATCCCCTGACTCCACTATTTTTAAGAGCCCTATCTAGCTCTCTCTTGAAAGCATCCAGAGAACCTGCCTCCACCGCCCTCTGAGGCAGAGAATTTCACAGACTCACCACTCTCTGTGAGAGTGTTTCCTCGTCTCCGTTCTAAATGGCTTACCCCTTATTCTTAAACTGTTCTGGACTTCCCCCAACATCGGGAACATGTTTCCCGCCTCTAGCGTGTCCGAGCCCTTACATGCACATACCCACACACATGCACACACACGCATTAAAGCAGCATGCGACGGCACTGATCGGCCGAGCTCAGCCAGCATGGCCGCAACCTCTGCAATCCAGCCCGCTACCTTAACGATGAGCCTCCTGCGTATGATCCTGGTGGTGACAATCTCCTCGTCGTCGGAGCTGGTCTCGCTCTCGCCCAGCTCCTTGTCCAGCTCCTGGTGGATGTATTTCAGCACAAATTGCACCGTGTTGGACACGATTTGAAAGACATTCTGACAGCTGACAAGGAAGAAACTGAGCAGCACCAGGCTGATGAGGAACTCACTGAGCAATGTAATCATCCTCCTGCTTCATGGCCACTGAAACCAGAGCAGCGGCTGCTTCGAGAGCAGACGGTAATTTTAGGTGCCTGCTCTAAGCTTCACCCTCAGTCGCTAAATCCCCGTCAGCGCGCATGGGAAATGTTCCCGGGACATTTGATGCCTGCCAGCAACTGGTGCTCAGCTTTCAGTCCCAGCTCTGTGCTGGTTCCAACACACTGATGCATTCGCACAGAAAGCCCATCAACGCCTCCAGCTCCTCACAGGCTCGAGGAGATTCGGTACGTCCACCAATACTCGCTTGAACCTCTACGGGTGTCCAGCAGAGAGCCCATTGACTGGTTGGCATCGCGGCCTTGTTTCTGCAACTCGAACCCCCAGGAATGAAGAAAGGTTGCAAAAAGCGGAGGACAATGCACGGTTCATCATGGGTAACTGGCCACACCATCGAAGGGATCTACAGGAGTCGCTGCCTCAAAACCATCGACAGGGACCCACACCACCCTGGCCACGCTCTCATTTCACCCCTGCCATCGGGAAGAAGGTACAGGAGCCTGAAAACTGTAACGTCCAGGTTCAGGAACAGCTTCTTCCCTGCAACCATTAGGCTATTAAACACGTCAACTGCCAAATAAGCTCCAAACTACATCGACTTTGGGGCATTGTGTTTGGCTTTGCATCATTATTGTTTGTTTGCACACGCACACACACACACACACACGCACACACGCACACACGCACGCACACGCACACACACGCGCACACGCACACGCACACACACATGCACACACACGCACACACGAGCACATGCGCACACGCACGCACACATGCACACACAAACACACACGCACATGCGCGCACACACGCACACGCACACACACGCACACACACACACACGCACGCACACACACACGCACGTACACACGCACACAAGCACAAACACGCGCACACACTTATGTGTGTGTGTATACACAGATATATATACACATACACACATATTATATACAGTCATATATACATACACACACATTATATTATCTACCTTATAGACAAAAATGCTGGAGAAACTCAGCGGGTGAGGCAGCATCTATGAGTGAAGAAATAGGTGACGTTTCGGGTCGACCCGAAACGTCACCTATTCCTTCGCTCCATAGATGCTACCTCACCCTCTGAGTTTCTCCAGCAATTTTGTCTACCTTCGATTTTTCCAGCAACTGCAGTTTTTTCATAAATGTGACATTATCTATATTTACTGAACATTTATTTGTGTTGTTTATTAGGGAGTTTTCAGAGTACTGTGTTTAAATATCTGTTGTGCTGCGGCAAATAAGAATTTCACTGTTCGATTTCGGGACATTTGACAATAATGACACACACTTGGCCCTGGAGACAGTATTCCAGCCCTCTCCCTTCGATTACAACCAGTCTGCAGAAGGGAACTGACCCGAAAATATCACTCCACAGATGCCGCCTGAGTTTCTAGCATTTTACTCAGGGTGTGTCCAGTTTAAATAATTGATCTATGTTAGAATGACCGCAACGCTAGTGCTGGAAACCTGCACAAAGTTAACACTTCATGTGCAGCCCACATCAGAGTGGGGGGGGGGGGGGGGGGGGGGGGGGGGGGGGGGGGGGGGGGGGAGCGAGAGGGGGGGGGAGAGAGGGAAGAGACCCAAATCTGACGCAAACCCTATTTATCTCTTGTGGACACCCATCGACTCACGAGGATTCCCATTCAAAGCACAAATTTCTTTCTAACTCTGGACAGAGATTGAAGTTGACAGCATAGAAAGCAGGACATTCATCCCACTATGAAAGATGTCAGGCAAATAAATTGCCGTTTGCATTATTTGCTATTTCCAGCACCCCTTAATCTCCATGTGCTCAACCAGTAATCTAAGTTCCCTTGTTACCACATGGCAATCTGTTGTTATAATGGAAAGTTGCTCCCATTGCATAAACAGTTGTGTGCAGTTGCTGAACGCACATTCACACGGACACGCACAAACACACACGCACACACAACTTCAAGTCTCCAGCTCCACCTCTATTCAATGGACTTTAGTGCCTTTAGTTTAGTGTAGGTCAGAGATACAGCACGGAAACAGGCCCTTCGGTCCGAGTCCGCTCCGACCAATCAACTCTATCCTACACTAGGGACAATTTTGCATTGATACCAACCCAACTAACCTACAAACCTGCATGCCTCTGTAGTGTGGGGGGGAAACCGGAGATCTCGGAGAAAGCCCAAGCAGGTCACAGGGAGGACGTACAAACTCCATACAGATAGCATCCATAGTCAGGTTCGAACCCGGGTCTCTGGCGTCGTAAGGCGGCAACTGCCTTACTGTGCCACTGTACCCGCCCTACACACCTGCATCCATCCATAACCTGCAAGCTCCTGCCCCCACCCCTCTGTAAGGCAGTAGCTCGACCGCTATGCCACTGTGCCACTCTGACTTTGGTGCCTTTAGGGCCTGTCCCACTTGGGCGTCATTTACGCGACATCATTTGCGCGTCACGACACACGACGCCTGCGATACGTTCGCATGGTGCGCTTTACGCACGAACGGTGCGTGGTGACGTAGGCAGTGACACGCGTGGTGCGGCAGGATTTCGGGACGTACAAAATCTTTGCGCGCCATCTGCCTGACACACAAATGACGCCCAAGTGGGACAGGTCCTTTATTGTCTTCGTACAGCTGGAGGCCAGGAATTACTAACTAGGTACAAAGCGATCATAGTACTCAAAGGCAACGTCTTCAATCATTGAGTTTGAGTTGAGTTGAGTTTATTGTCACGTGTACCGAGGTACAGTGAAAAGCTTTTATGGCGCGCTAACCAGTCAGCATAAAGACAAAACATGATTGCAATCGAGCCATCCACAGTGCGCAGATTCATGATTAAGGAGATAATGTGAATATCGTTTAGTGCAAGTTAAAGCTCAGTAAAGTCTGATCAAAGATAGTTATCAGGCAAGTGAACCATCCTACCACAACTACTATCTACCTCATTGGCGACCCTCAGACTACCTTTGATCAGACTTTACTGGCTTCATCTTGCATTTATCAGTATAGACATGTTTGAAGAGGAAATGGATATTGGCACAGTAAGGCAGGAACTCGACCACTGCAGCACCTGCATTGCACAGAAAGGGTAGGATGACTGACTGCCGGTGTATATAGTTCTCAAAAGTGATAGGAGCAGAATTAGGCCATTCGGCCCATCAAGTCTACTCTGCCATTCAATCATGACTAGTCTATCTCTCCCACCAAACCCCTTTCTCCTGCCTTCTGCCCATAACCTCTGACACCTGTACTAATTAAGAATCTGTCTATCTCTGCCTTAAATCTATCTACTGACCGAGCCTCCAGTCTTCTGTGGCAGAGAATTCCCTGTTGTTGGTGAATTTGGTGAATCACCTGGTTTGGTGGGAAAGCTGTTAATGACTTTACCTGTTTGGTTTTCTGCACCACTACACTTCAGATTGAGTTAAATGCCTGCAACATGCTTTTGGACATCCTGAGAACGTCCTCAACACTGGCGACAAAGGATTTTAAGCTGGAATCTTTCTCAGGAATCACGAACAGCGGATTCACGGCTGCAAGTGACGTCTGCAGGCAAATGCTCCAGTGCCTTTATTCCTGATGTGACGACTTACAGATGGGCAAAGATCAAGTGTTTATATGTCATAAACACTACTGTATCGCTCAGTGGATTTCCACAAGCCTAAAAATAGGCCCATTAATCTCACTGAAGAAATGAGTGCAGACACAGCACTCGAGTTGGGTGCCAACAGGGTCGCCAACTTTCTCACTCCCAAATAAGTGACAAAAGGTCAAAATTAGGGACAAGTTCCCGACGGCAGTTCGTTGACCGACTCGGCCGTGGCTGGGTGAATGGTGAGTTGGCCCGGGTGCTGGACTGCACACAAAGCCCAGCCGGCGGGCCAGCTGAGACCGGCTGCGTGACGTCACGCGGCAAAGTCCGGTGCCCCATCCAACTCATGAATCGATGATCGGCCGTGAGAAGGAGGGGTGGTGGTGTCGGCGGTAAGGAAGGCCCGAAGGGCGGACAGCTGGCCGGGCTGCCGACCGACCGACGGGGCCACTGGCGAGGAGCTGCTGCTGCACTCCATGGGCTGCACTACGTCGGAATGGGTGAGGCGGGGCTGGACGCTGCGCTCTGACCCGACAGTCCCCTCGACCCGAGTAGTAGCAGTCATATACGGGACAAGGGCGGTCCCGTACAGGACAAACCAATTTATCCCAATATACGGGATGTCCCGGCTAATACAGGACAGTTGGCAACCCTAGACGCCAAAAACATCCCATAAGCCAGGTTCCGGAAAATGGGACTCTGAATTCATGTTCTCCACAATAATTACTGGAACTATGGGAGCATCAGTAGGAGAGTCTGTCCAGGTTACAACTTTTTAACAGGCACAGTGGCGTAATGGTAGAGCTGCTGCCACACAGCGGCAGAGACCCGGGTTCAATCCTGACTACGGGTACTGTCTGTACAGAGTTTGTACGTTCTCCCCGTGACCTGCTTGGGCTTTCTCCGAGATCATATTGAAACATATAAGATTATTAAGGGTTTGGACACTCTAGAGGCAGGAAACATGTTCCCGATGTTGGGGGAGTCCAGAATCAGGGGCCACAATTTAGGAAAAAGGGGTAAGCCATTTAGAACGGCGACGAGGAAACACTTTTTCTCACAGAGAGTGGTGAGTCTGTGGAATTATCTGCCTCAGAGGGCGGTGGAGGCCGGTTCTCTGGATACTTTCAAGAGAGAGCTAGATAGGGCTCCTGAAGATAGGAGTCAGGCGATATGGGGAGAAGGCAGGAACGGGGTACTGATTGTGGATGATCAGCCATGATCACCTTGAATGGCGGTGCTGGCTCGAAGGGCCGAATGGCCTTCTCCAACACTCCAGAGACGTACAGGTTTGTAGGTTAATTGGCTTGGTATAAGTGTTAATTGTCCCTCAGCAGCTTTTACAGATGTGCTATAGAAAGCATTTTATGGGGATGCATCGCAGCATGGTTGGGGACAGCTCCATCCAAGACAGCAAGAAATGGTATAGATTTGTGGATGTAACCCGGACCATCACGAAAACCAATTTCCCTTCCATTTACTCCGTCTACAGTTTACGCTACCTCGGCACCAGCCAGCATAATCAAGGACCAGTCTAACCCGGTCACTTCCTCTTCTGTAGTCTCCCACCAGGCAAGAAGTACATAAGTTCGAAAACGCACACCTCCAGATTCAGTTGTTTAAGAAAGAACTGCAGATGCTGGAAAAATCGAAGGTAGACCAAAATGCTGTTGGATCTCAGCGGGAGAGGCAGCATCTATGGAACGAAGGAATAGGTGACGTTTCGGGTCTCGACCCGAAACGTCACCTATTCCTTCGCTCCATAGATGCTGCCTCACCCGCTGAGTTTCTCCAGCAATTTTGTCTACCTCCAGATTCGGGGACAATTCTTTAACCCAGCTTTAATCAGACAACTGAAACAACCACC
Organism: Okamejei kenojei; assembly: GCA_035221665.1. Taxonomy (NCBI): domain Eukaryota; kingdom Metazoa; phylum Chordata; class Chondrichthyes; order Rajiformes; family Rajidae; genus Okamejei; species Okamejei kenojei. The sequence goes on from CM069168.1 coordinate 14,357,679, forward strand.
CACCAGCTAGAGAACGGTCCTGACCTCCCATCTACCTCATTGGAGACCTTTGAGCTATCCTTAATGGGACATTACTGTTCTTGATCCTGCATGAACGTTATACCCTTTATCCTGTATCTGTACGCTATGGATTATTTAATTGTAATCATATATAGTCTTTTTCGCCGACTGGATAGTACACGATAAAAATCATTTCACTGTACCTTGGTACATGTGTCAATAATAAATTAAATTCAACTAAACTTCACCTTTTGTTTTACCTCTCCCCTCATCTCTCTGCAATTGCTAATTGCCCTCTATTCTTTCAACCTTGAATGGTCTCGTCGTGAAATATCATCTGTCCATTTCCTCCGACACATGCTGCCCATTGAGTTCCTCCAGCACTTTGTGGTTTGCCCATTTAAACGTGGGACTCTGTGTTGACATTCCACAGGAGTGCCACACTGTCAGATACAGTATGTATTTACAATGAGACGTGAAACGGAGGCTTCTCTGCCATCTCGGAAGAACTAAATATTCCGAGGCACACTCTCGTAGATCAGCAGAAAACATCTCACAATATGCAAGCCGTATTTACTCCTTAATCTACATCACTTGGAGATTATCTGCTCATTAACACATCGCTGTTTATTGGATTTGCTGTGGGCAACTTGGCGTCATTACAAAGTTTAGTTTGGTTTAGAGATACAGCGGGGAAACAGGCCCTTCGGCCCACCGAGTCCGTGCTGACCAGCGATCCCAACACATTAACACCATCCCACACACACTCGGGACAATTTGCGATTTTACCAAGCCAATTAACCTACAAATCTGTATGTCTATGGAGTGTGGGAGGAAACCCGAGCACCCGGAGAAAACCCACACAGATCACGGGGAGAACAAACCAAACCCCGTACAGACAGCGCCCGTAGTCAGGATTGAACCCGGGTCTTTGGGATTGCATGGCAGTAACTCTACCGCTGCGCCTCTGTGCCGCCCATAGAAGCAGCTACTTGATCTTGCCGAGCTTTGGGATGCAACATAAAACTAAAGGGCCTGTCACACTTACGCCATTTTTTTCGGCGAACTGACGGCACCCGTCACAGTCGCAGCAGGTCGCCGAAAAATGTCAAAATGTTGAAAATCCAGCGGGGACCAGAAAAAGGTACGACTCTTTGGGCGACTACTGACGACCGTACAGGCGTCACCCCGCGACATGTACGGGGTGATCGCTGGTCGGCGAGGACCCGGCGAGCCAAAGGGCCGCACTGTGAAGTCTGAAGTACGTCAGCCAACAGTTATATCTGGAAGCTGCATGTGACACTGTAGCCAGGAGGGTCAGGAGGGTGAACCTGGAACAGCTCACGTTCCGCCTGTCTCTTTGCCCTTCACACTAGCTTTGTGCAGGCAACTCCTGATTTGGCCTGGTGCACTTTCCCTGGCCTTCACTCAATCTATTCATGTCTCAGACTGACTGACACCAGCTCACCGTTAAAATAAAACAACTTTGATGCTCAGCAAACTCTGGACTAGTTTAGTTTAGTTTGGTTTAGAGATGCAGCGCGGAAACAGGCCCCTCAGCCAGCTGACCACCGACCGCACACTAACACTATCCTACGCACACTAGGGACAATTTACATTCATACCAAGCCAATTAACCTACAGACCTGCACGTCTTTGGAGTGTGGGAGGAAACAGAAGATCTCAGAGAGAACCCACGCAGGTCACGGGGAGAACATTCAAACTCCGTACAGACAGCACTGGTAGTCAGGATCAAACCCGGGTCTCTGGCGCTGTGAGGCAGCAACTCTACCCCTGCGCCACCGTGCCACTCATTCACACCAGCTCATATCGTGGTGGTGGAGAATGGGGTTGAGAGGGAAAGATAGATCAGCCATGATTGAATGGTGGAGTAGACTTGATGGGCTGGAAGGCCTATTTCTGCTCCTAGAACGTATGAACAGGAACACAAACTAGTGTATGGGTGATTATTGGTTTGTCAGGGACTGTGGGCCGAAGGGCCTTGTTCCACACTGTATCGCTAAACAAAACTGTGGCTCCAGCGAGTGGGTGGTGCATGGTGCGCATCACGTGGTGAGCCACAAGCACAAAAAAAATTATATTTTCGAAATAGTCGGAAAGTGGATGATAGCAGTTTTACTATGTATGGAGTTTCTCCAATTCTCCCTGTTCAGTTTTGGAAAAGTTTATCCGATGGTCAAAGAGTAGGTAAAAGAGATCTCACCAAGATAGACACAATATAAGAATAAGGGGCAAGCCATTTAGAACGGAGACGAGGACACACTTTTTCACACACCGAGGTTGTGAGTCTGTGGAATTCTCTGCCTCAGAGGGCGGTGGAGGCCGGTTCTCTGGATACTTTCAAGCGAGAGCTAGATAGGACACTTAAAGATAGCGGAGTCAGGGGATATGGGGAGAAGGCAGGAATGGGGTACTGATTGGGGATGATCTGCCACGATCACATTGAATGGTGGTGCTGGCTCAAAGGGCCGAATGGCCTACTCCTGCACCTATTGTCTATTGTAACTCAGCGGGACAGGCAGCAACTCCTGCGAGAAGGAATGAGTGACGTTTCGGGTCGAGACCCTTCTTCAGACAGAGTCGGCGGAGAGGGAAAACGAGAGATATGGATAAGGTACAAAGATGAACTCAACTATGAGGGATCCAACATTGAACCATCGTACATTTCCCAGACCATTGTCTGCTTTGATCTGTCCTTTCCACACCTTACACGTTCTTTGAACCCTTCCATACGCTTCCGACACTGATCAGCCATGATCATATTGAATGGCGGTGCAGGCTCGAAGGGCCGAATGGCCTACTCCTGCACCTATTTTCTATGTTTCTATGCCCCGAAACAACACCTATTCCTTTTCTCCGGAGACGCTGCCCGACACAATATAAGAATAAGGGGTAAGCCATTTAGAACGGAGACGAGGACACACTGAGTTACTCCAGCTTTTTGGGGTCTGTCCTCAGTGTAAACTGGCATCTGCAGTTCCTTCCTACACATAAAAGACCTCCTCACCTCCTCGCTGGAGTCGACCACCTCCTCCTCCACGGTTATCCAGCTGCTTCGTGGATCGGCATGGCGGCAAAGTGCCGGGCCGCCGGTGGCGGAACAAAGAGGGCCCTCCAAATCTTTCAGATGGCGGTAGGGGAGAGGCTGCTGCTGCCCCCTGCTGTCCAGCGACTGCACCAGCCGCTCCTCGGTCTGTAGGCTTCGGGGACTCTGCTTGGCGACGTTGGACAAGCTCTCGGCGGGCCACTGCTTCAGCACCTCGGCCCACGCCTCCTTCTGCGAAGCAATAAAGCCTGGCTTCCACGGCTCGGCCTTCGGGGCCATGACCGAGGCCCCCTCAACCTCAGGGATCCTTCCTCTCTCCTCGTGGACAGTCAGGTAGGACACAATGTAAGGTAGTGCTTGAGACCTTTCAGAAAAACAACATTGGGTACAAAATTAGCTTCTCTCCGGAGACAAACTGGACGGGGCATTTGTACATGGATAGATACAAAAAGCTGGAGTAACTCAGAGGGACAGGCAGCATCTCTGGAGAGACGTTTCAGGTCAACAGTTGTGTTAGGTATGTGGTATTATTAGCATATATGATGTCTTGTGCAAGGACACATGCGCTGGGGGAGACTCAAGGTGGTGTCCTGGAATAAAGAAGCTTGTTAATGTACTCCCGTGTCCGAGCCTTATTTTAAGTCTGTTCCAAGCACCCAAATACACAACAAGTTGGGTGATGGTTTTTTCAGTCTGAAGAAGGGCCTCGACCTGAAACGTCACCCATTCCTTCCCTCCAGAGATGCTGCCAGCCCCGCTGAGTTACTCCAGCTCTTTGTGTCTCTGTTACCCCACTTTCTCATTCACTCCCTGTGCACTGGGGGCAATTTCACATAGGTTAATTTACCCACAAACCCAAGCGTCGTGAGGATGTGGGAGGAAGATGGAGCATCTGGAGGAAACCCACATGGTGACGGGGAGAACGTGCAAACTCCACATAGACAGTAGCCGAGGTCAGGATTGAACCAGTTCTCTAACATTGTGTGGGAGCAGCTCTACCAGCTGCGTCACTCTACTGCCCAAATGAATCTTACATACTACACTATTAATCTTCTCAACTCCACAGAGTAGAGGTCCAATTTGTTTAATTTGCTTTAGTTTTGCAAAACAGTGTGGAAACAGGCCCTTCGGCCCACGGAGTCCACATCGACCAGCAATCACCCGTACACTAGTTCTATCCTACACACAAGGGACAATTTATAGAGGCCAATTAACTACTAACCTGCGCGTCTTTGGTGTGTGGAAGCAAACCGGAACACCCGGAGAGAACCTAAAAGTGTCACTGGGAGAACGTACAAACAGGCAGCACCCATTGTCAGAATCGAACCCGGATCTCTGGCGTTGAAAGGCAGCAAGTCTACGGCGACCAATAAGGGCACCCTTTCATAGGAAGTCAACATTTTCACATGGGCTTTGAAGTGAAGTTCCTCATCATGATTTCTCCATCGCTGCAAGTTCTAATGACCCTAAATGACGGAGTCATAGATTGATACAGTGTGGAGACAGGCTCTTCAGCCCAACTTGCCCACACCGGCCCACGTGACCCAGCTGCACCCGTCCCACCTGCCCGCGTTTGGAACATATCCATCCAAACCTGCTGAGAGAATGGAGCAGCTGGGCTTGTACACTCTGGAGTTTAGAAAGATGAGAGGGGATCTCATTGAAACATATAAGATTGTTAAGGGTTTGGACACGCTAGAGGCAGGAAACATGTTCCCGATGTTGGGGGAGTCCAGAACCAGGGGCCACAGTTTAAGAATAAGGAGTAAGCCATTTAGAAGAGAGACGAGGAAACACTTTTTCTCACAGAGAGTGGTGAGTCTGTGCAATTCTCTGCCTTGGAGGGTGGTGGAGGCAAGTTCTCTGGATGCTTTCAAGAGAGAGCTAGATAGGGCTCTTAAAATTAGCGGAGTCAGGTGATATGGGGAGAAGGCAGGAACGGGGTACTGATTGGGGATGATCAGCCATGATCACATTGAATGGCGGTGCTGGCTCGAAGGGCCGAATGGCCTACTCCTGCACCTATTGTCTATTGTCTATTGTCTATCCATGGACCTGTCTAGCTGTTTCTTAAATGGTGGGATAGTCCCGGCCTCAACTACCTCGTCTAGCAGTTTGTTCCATACACCCACCACCCTTTGTGTGAATAAGTTACCACTCAGGTTCCAAAGTAAGGAGTCCATTTACCTTTCCGCATTCAGGTCAGGCGGCTGGAAGTCTGGAGTCGCTCGCCTCAAGGTGGGTGACCCTGCCCATCTCTCGTGTGCTTTCTGCTGCCCTGAAATTACAGAAATGCCATTCTCTGTATTCACCTCCTCTGCCATCTTCGTTGGAGTCTCTCCTTCTGTCATCTCTGACCTTTTGCCCTCTGACCTCTGACCTCCGACACCGTCGAGCATATCTACCAGCCCATTGATGGCGTCTGAATCCTCCTCATTGAGGTTCAAGGAACTCAGTCCCTCGGCCTGAAACGAGTCGTCGGCCTTGCTGTAGTCCAGTGAGGAGTCTTCTGCCACCACCAGAGGCGGCTTGCCGCCCGACGACCAGACGTTGACGCCGGAGATCTCCAGAAGGGAGTCGTTGTCAGCGCGTGCATGGGGGTTAACGTCCAGGCTCGTGACGTCATTCCAGAACAGGTCAGCTTGAAGCGGAGATGGCATCGAGTACTGAAGCGAGGCGGGGGATAGCATCTCATCCTGCACTGTGGTGAAACCTGCACAGGCACACAGAGCACACCTGCAGAAGCCATACCTGCAATAACTGAGTAAACTAGCGGAGAGGGGGGGTCGGGGGGGGGGGTCGGGGGGGAAAGGGGGGGGGGAGATGGACCGCAAAGCCCTCCAGTACTGTTTTATTCCAGGCCTTATTTATTCTATCAGGGCAGTTGCAAAATTTAATCAGTTCTGGAACTATCTTTGGGCAATAAGTTGGCCGTTGGTTTCTGATTTCCAAACCAAAGTAAAAAAATAACAAATGTGTAGGAAGGTACGCAAAATGCTGGAGAAACTCAGCGGGCGCAGCAGCATCTATGGAGCGAAGGAGATAGGCAACGTTTCGGGCCGAAACCCTTCTTCAGACTGGTTTTCGATTTTGCAGCATCTGCAGTTCCTTCTTTAACACAAATGTGTTCGAAGGAACTGCAGATGTTGAGTTTTCACTAAAGGCAGACACAAAATGCTGGAGTAACTCAGCGGGACAGGCAGCATCTCTGGAGAGAAGGAATGGGTGACGCTTCTGGTCGAGACCTTCAGACTGAGAACTCAGACCTGTATCTTCAACCGTTCCTTCTCTCCAGAGATGCTGACTGTCCCGCGGAGTTACTCCAGCATTTTGTGTCTGTCTTCAGTAGAAAATACAACTTATTGGAGACACAAAGAACTGCAGATGCTGGAATCCGGAGTAAAACACAAAATGGGCAGATAGGGACTACAGATGTCGGCCAGTTTTTCCATTGACGTATTGTCGTTCTGCTGACTGGTTAGCACGCAACAAACGCAACTCTCTGTACCTCGGTGCACGTGACAATAAACCAAACTGAACTGAAGCTGAAACTTTAATTTGTTCTTCTATTCTGTCACAGCCAAAACAAAATCCCTTCAATTATTCTATTTGTCCATCCAGCCGCATAAATAACCTGAGGCATACGATTAATTGGATTTGTAGCTTATCACTTTTGTAAATCGGCATTTATCTACTTCACTAAATAGAGGCAAATTTCTTCCTGTAAAGCTCACAGTCTGAAGAAGGGTCTCGACCTGAAACGTCACCTATTCCTTCGCTCCATAGATGCTGCCTCACCCGCTGAGTTCCTCCAGCCCTTTTGTCTACAGTCAATCATTTTGACGACTCTTAGTCTGAAGAAGGGTCTCGACCCGAAATGTTACCTATTCCTTTTCTCCAGAGATGTTGCCTGGCCCGTTGAGTTACTCCAGCTTATTGTTTCTATCTTCGGTTTAAACCAGCATCTGCAGTTCCTTACTGCGCAATTAGATCGTTAATCCACACTCTTAACTCTGACCTTTTTTGACTTATCTTCGAACTCCAAGATCAATCAAGAAAATGTATCAATAATTACTCCATTCCATTCCATCGTGAGAATCTATTAAATTTGGGCCTTGATGATAATCACCACATTATCATTGGGAAGCCAGTATGTGAACACACCCATGATCTTGGTGCATTAACATCCACAATCATCTTCTTTTTCCTGATTCCGTGTGACATTCATGCCAAGGAATAGGTTGGCCAAGTCAGTGGATATTCTTAAGGCAGGGATAGATAGATTCTTGATTGGTACGGGTGTCAGGGGTCAGGACTACATGTCTTATTCTGGGAAGTAGGACACAAGAGTGCTGGAAAAATTCAGCGGGAAGGCAGTTTTGGAATCACAGGAGCTATATTATTCCTGAATTATGAATCAACTACATGTCTTATTCTGGGAAGTAGGACACAAGAGTGAGAACATCCATGGTCTTCTTCAGACCCTTGTTCTGGAAAACCTATCTATGGACCTATCTTGCACTAAACTTCATCCCCTTGTTTCATGTATCTGCACACTGCGGACAGCCTGATTTTATCATCATATACAGTCTTTTCACTGACTAGATAGCGCACAAACAATATTTTCACATGGGCTTTGAAGTGAGGTTCCTCATCATGATTTCTCCATGGCTGCATCGTTCAAGTTCTAATTACCTAAATGATGGAGTCACAGATTGATACAGTGTGGAAACAGGCTCTTCAGCCCAACTTGCCCACAGCGGCCAACATGACCCAGCTACACTTGTCCCACCTTACTGCGTTTGGTCCATATCCCTCCAAACCTGTCCTATCCATGGACCTGTCTAGCTGTTTCTTAAATGGTGGGATAGTCTCGGCCTCAACTATCTCATCTATATGTAACTACCTTAACATGTGACAGTAAACAAAACAAAAAAAAATGTTCTGCAGAGATGCTGCCTGACCCACTGAGTTACTCCAGCACTTTCTGTCTTCTTTTGTAAATCAGCATCTGCAGTTCCTTGTATCCGTATGTCTAATTCTGGGGGTGGGCAGTTGGTGGAGTGAAACCTAATCGGCCATATCTAAAGCCCAAAGATAGTTTGTCGATCGTATGAAGGAACATTCTTCACAGCGGAGCCCGATTCATTGAGTGTTTTAGCAAGTCGAAAGGGCCTGTCAAACTTGGGCATCATTTGCGCGACATCTTTAACGTGTTGACGCACGGTGCGCGTTACGGGCGCATGGCGCGTGGTGACGGTTGGCAGCGACGTGCGATGGCGCGCGGCGCCCCAGGAATTTGGGACGTACAAAATCTTTGCGCGCCATCTGCGTGACGCGCAAATGACACCCAAGTGGGACAGGCCCTTTAAGTCCACCCATTCACAATGAGAGTTGACACCGGGTTAATTTCCGAGTGTCCTCATTTCACTTCAGATTTGGCTCGTGGGGCTTTCAATGCTTTGGGACGGAACCATCAGCTTTGCTGAAGCATCGAATTAAGAACCAGAATGAGCTGTAAAAACTGCACCTCTGCTAACAAAACAGGGCATGGAAAATTCAGCGATCTAAAGCACTTTAGTCAACGTGTAAGATGATCAAGCGATGCTTTAGCGATTGAGTAAAATTCAACATCAATTGCAATTAATAGGTTAGGTGCGGAATTCCAGACTTCAGCAAAATTGAGGCTCCTTTCTTGTTTTCTGGAGCTGTTACAAAACAATATAGTCCTGCTCACTGCAGTCCATTGCCCCGGAATCACTGGAATTAACAGCTTGCACAAGCCGATTACAAAATCCATACCATTCTGAGAGAAAACATGACAAAATGCAAACATACCAGACATTAATAATAAGCAAAGAGCCTTTTGGGGTTTTTTTTCTCCCCTCGCAGAAATACATTTCTTACGCTCGTGAATCTCCTGCCCTCGGGAACAGCAGGAACATTCACCAAGCTCCATGGTTACATGCGCTGCCAGAAAGAAATACAGACCTTCGTACAAAGCAAACATGACCGCAAAACTTTTAATTGCTGTTAATTAAAGTGTTGGGCTGGGAAATGTGGTATCGTGCTTCAGCTCTGTGTGAACAATATAGGAGGTGGTGGATTGTACTCATCGGGCTGCAGAGAAGAGGAGCAGCCAGTTCCTCTTGCCCCAATTTTGAATATCAGGTTCTGAGAGTAAGCTTTACACCATGGAGTTGTAGAGGGGAGATCAGAGACCAAACTCTCTGCACTGTTTAAGAGGCAGGGCACGGCCAGTGATCTGATGGCTAAGTGATTACTGCCACGATAATGGAGATGATCGCTGAAAGGGGCGACAGCAATAAGCTTGGATATGGAAACATAATTGTGACTGGTCATCGGCGATACAGAAAGGGAAAGTTCATAGGATCACGCGGTGTGGAAACAGGCCCTTCGGCCCACTGGATCCGTGCTGACTATCCTGATAATGGATATGTTCACTGACAGGGACAATAGCGATAAGCTTGAATGTAAAAAAACATGATTGTGAATGATCATTAAAGATGCTGCAAGGGAACGTTCATAGAATCACAGATTGATCTAGCTTGTCCTTTTGGACAAGCTAGATCAATTCAGAGGAATATGGTCTCCATTTATTGAATATTTAAAGGGTCAAGGTGGTCCGGTTCGAGGGCCTGACTGAAACCTGAATGAAGGAATAGATGAAGAACTATATATAATATAGTTCTTATAATATAATATAATATATAATATAATATATAATATATAGCACTGCTATATCTCCAATGAAGAATAGCCTGCTTAATACTCCACTCATATTATTGATTTTCTACCTTTATTTTATTTCTCTTTATTATTTCTCTTTACTATCTTCTTTCTGTTATAAAATAATAAAAAGTATAGAAGTATAAATAAGAATGATTGTAAACTTTAAAAATATTAAGAATGTATGTGACGAATAATATGTCTCTTTCTTTTTATTTTATGTTATTCCTTCTTAATATGTATTTACTTCTAATAAAAATATTTTACAAAAAAAAAGAATCACAGAGTTTGGAAACGGACCCTTCAGCCCACTAGGTCTATGCTGACGATCAAATGCTTTAGACTGTAGATATACAGTGTAGAAACAGGCCCTTCGGCCCACTGACCGTGCCGACCTGGAATCACTCCGTACTAGCACTATCCTACACGCTAGGGACAATTTACAATTTTTACCGTACGCAATTAACTTATAAACTTTTAACTTTAACATCTTTTTGGAGTGTGGGAGGAAACCGGAGCACCATGTGGTCACAGGGAGAATGTACAACCTCGGTGCAGACAGCACCCGTAGTCAGGATCGAACCCGGGTCTCTGGCGCTGTTTTAGGCAGCAACTCTACCCCTGCGCCGCCGTGCCACCCTTTTTCTTGCTTCTAGTTCCCTGCACCCCCCCCCCCCCCCACCCCACAACCCACCCTATCGACCAGCCTGAATGTTCTATGCTCTATATATCAGTTAAACATTCACAAACTGGCAGTGCAATGAAGAGTGGGAATCTACTAATCATCTACTCCGCAGCGTATAGCGAACCTTAGGGCATCAGTACTTCCAGCAGGAGCTGTTGTGGTGTGAGAAGGTCACGTTGAGAATCCACTTTCCAACTTCTTCATGTGTAGGAAGGAACGGCAGACGCCGGTTTACACCGAAGATGGACACAAAATGCTGGAGTAACCCAGCGGGACAGGCAGCATCTCTGGAGAGAAGGAGTAGTTGACGTTTCGGGTAGAGTCTGAAGAAGGGTCTCGACCCAAAACGTCACCCATTCCTTCCCTCCAGAGATGCTGCCTGTCCCGCTGAGTAACTCCAGCATTTTGTGTCCATCCAGGACTTCTTCTTTAGGTCTTTAGGATGCATTAAAGGCCGAGTAATCAGTGTGCTGGAGATGTTGGAGAAGCCTAATGGGCCTTTCCCACTTGGGCAATTTTTTTAGGCGGCTGCCGTCGAATGCGACAGTGGAATTCACCGAAGTCAGCACTGGCGACAACCTACGTCACCTGGCAACAACCTACAACATCTTGGCAACAACCTACGGCATCCTACACTCATTGGCGTCAAACCCACGCTCGCCACTGTCGCCGAAACAAATGTCAACATGTTGAAAATCCAGCGGCGACCAGAAAGACGCTACGACTCTTTGGGCGACTGAGGAGACGACTCACGACCATACAGGCGACACCCCGGCAACAGCCTAGTCGCCTGTAATCGCCTAAAAAATCTCCTAAGTGGGACAGGTCCATTAGTTATTAGGAGCAAACGTGAGGCCTTCTTCTTCTTGCGTATGGCGTGCGCAGCCTAAAGTTGCAGGACAACTTGTTCTATTTGATCTTATTTGATTGTGCGCGCCAGGTTGATTGCATTCGTCGAAACAGGGCGGACCACGTGAAGGTTGCAATCTCCCGCCCCAAACGTGAGGCCAATACTTCATCGGTCACAGAGAGTAGCGCCTGACCTCAAGCTGCCTTTCTCTGCAGTGTAACAGGACACACCAGGTATAAGTGCGCACAGATCAGGCTTCCACAGCTGCAAAACCACTTGGGTTACAAGTATATATAATCATCTGCAGTAAGTGTACTCCCCCCCTTGTTTCTGAGTATGTGCTGCGGACTGCACTGGGTGTGTTAAGTATTGACCTGAGTCTGCATTGAAGAAAGGTGCAAGAAATAGGAGAAATATTGTCCTCAGCATGAGTAAGTATTTACCAGAAGCTCTTGGCTTCTACAGATTACAACTCAGTCACTAAATATCTCGGGTATTAACATGATATCCCCTTTTAGCACCGTTTAAGAAAGAACTGCAGATGCTGGAAAAATCGAAGGTAGACACACACAAAAGCTGGAGAAACTCAGCGGGTGAGGCAGCATCTACGGAGTGTATGACTAGGCGATGTTTCGGGTCGAGACCCTTCTTCAGACTGATGTCGGGGGGGGGGGGGGGGGGGGGAAAGGAAGAGGCGGAGACAGTGGGCTGTGGGAGAGCTGGGAAGGGGAGACGAAGGAGGGAGAAAGCAAGGACTGCCTGAAATTGGAGAAGTCAATGTTCATACCGCTGGGGTGTAAACTACCCAAGCGAAATATGAGGTGTTGTTCCTCCAATTTGCGGTGGGACTCGCTCTGGCCATGGAGGAGGCCCAGGACAGATTCGGAATGGGAGGGGGAGTTGACGTGCTGAGCCACCGGGAGATCAGGCTGGCCATTGCGAACTGAGCGGAGGTGTTGGCCGAAGCGATCGCCAAGCCTACGCTTGGTCTCACCGATGTAGATCAGCTGACTCCTGGAACAGCGGATGCAATAGATGAGGTTGGAGGAGGTGCAGGTGAACCTCTGCCTCACCTGGAACGACTGCTTGGATCCTTGGATGGAGTTGAGGGGAGAAGTAAAGCGACAAGTGTAGCATTTGCGGCAGTTGCACGGGAAAGGACCAGGAGAGGGGGTGGTTTGGGTGGGAAGGGACGAATCCTGATTATGGGTGCTGTCTGTATGGAGTTTGTACGGTAGAGTTGCTGCCTTACAGCACGTTCAGCTCCATAGACCCAGGTTCGATCCCGACTACGGGTGCTGTCTGTACGGAGTTTGCATGTTCTCCCCGTGAGCATATGGGTTTTCACCGAGATTTGCGGTTTCCTCCCACACTCCAAAGACGTAAAGGTTTGTGGGTTAATTGGATTTCTATAAATGTAAATTGCCCCTAGTGTGTGTAGGATAGTGTTAATGCACGGGGATCGCTGGTCGGCGCGTACTTGGTGGGCCAAAGGGCCTGTTTCGGCACTATATCTCTAATCTAAACTAAACTAAAAAAGCTTATCACTGCACCTCAGTACACGTGACAATAAACTAAACTCAAACTCAAGCAAAGGTAGACACAAAAAGCTGGAGTAACTCAGCGGGTCAAGCAGCATCTCTGGAGAGAAGGAATGGGTGACGTTTCGGGTCAAGACCCTTTCTTCAGACAACCCATTCCTTCTCTCCAGAGACGCTGCCTGACCCGCTGAGTTACTCCAGCATTTTGTGTCCACCTTTGATTTTAACAGCATCTGCAGTTCTTTCTTACTTCAAACTCAAGCAATGATGACTTTGCAAGATGTTGAAGTGTCTGCATTTGGGTCTGACACTGTCCTGTCTGATCTCCTGTCGTGTTCCTTTAAACACAGACACATGCATCAAACTAGTGAGATGCATTCCTCGCCCCAGCGAGGCTGCTCCAGTTCACACCAGCGGGCACGACACCAAGAGTGAGATCATTTGGTGTGTGTCCGAGGCCGGGGACAATGTCAGGCGTATCGAGCAAGGAAGTCACAGAGTCATCGAGTCACACAGCACAGAAACAGGCCTTTGGACTTCAGAGACACAGCGTGGAAACAGCCCCTTCAGCCCACCCAGTCCCGGTCACCCCGTACACTAGCACTGTCCGACACACACTGGGGACGATTTACAATTTACAGAAGCCAATTAACCTACAAACCTTGGAGTGTGGGAGGAAACAGGAGCACTCGGAGAAAATCCACGTGGTCACGGGGAGAATGTACAAACTCCGTACAGACAGCACCGGTAGTCAGGATCGAACCGGGATCTCTGGAACTATAGGGCAGCGACTCTACCACTGTGCTACCCACAGCGCCGTTGCCTTTTGGCCCCAACCTGCTATGCTGACCAAGATCTCATCCACGCTAGTCCCACCTGCCCTCATCCGTCTCATATCCCGCTAAACTTTCCCGATCCATGTACCTGTCCAAATATATTTTTTTAAATGTTCTTACGGTACCTGCCTAAACTACCCACTGCCCTCTTTGTGGAAACATTGCCCCTCAGCTTCCTATTAAACCTTGCGTCTCTCACCTTCAACCTGTGGCTTGATACACCTACACAGAGCGAATGCACAGAATCTTTTATCCACGTTAGCGCTGAGCTATTGAGAGAGGTTGAGCTGGCCAGGACTCCTATTTCTTGGAGCGCAGGATGATGAGGGGTGATCTTAAAGAGGGGGCCAAAGTCATGAGAGGAATAGATCCGGGTAGACGCACAGTCTTGCCCAGAGTAGGTGAATCGAGAACCAGAAGACATAGGTTTCAGGTGAGGGGGGAAAGATTTAATAGGAACCTGAGTGGTAACTTTCACGCAAAGGGTGGCAGGTGTATAGAACAAGCTGCCGGAGGAGGTAGTTGAGGCAGGTAATATCGCAATGTTTAAGAAACATTTAGATGGATACGGTAGGTTTATGGATAGAGTAGGCCGGTGGGACTAGTGTAGATGGGACGTGTTGGCCGCATGTGGGCAAGTTGGGCCGAAGGGCCTGTTTCCACCCTGTGAGACTCTATGACCTTATTCCATGGTTCATCTTTACACCTTGCTCAACTTCATTTGGTAACGGCCACCAGCGTGTTCAAGTTAATGTCAAAATCGGACTGTGTAGCAATCTCGTTTCTTGGCAGGCGTCTGATGAACCAGCCTCACCTGGAACGACTGCTTGGGTCCTTGGATGGAGAGCTGTGGTACATCTCTACAACCACTGTGTAGGAAGGAACTGCAGACGCTGGTTTAAACCGCAGATAGACACAAAAAGTTGGAGTAACACAGCGGGACAGGCAGCGCCTCTGGAGAGAAGGAATGGGCGACGTTTCGGGTCTGAAGAAGAATCTCGACCGGAAATGTCACCCATTCCTTCTCTCCACAGATGCTGCCTGTCCCGCTGAAGCACTCCAGCTTTTTGTGCCTTCCTTCTATATAACCACAGCCAGTTATCGGGGCTCTCCTTGGTCGGTATATTAACGGCTGGAACTTTAGTTTTGCGCGACGCTATCCAGAATTATTCCAGGATTATTTGACAAACGTCATCAAGGTTAGACGCTGGAGCTTCACACTCTCGGTTTCAAATAGCTAACCTTAATAAAGGCCAAGTATGGATCACGAGGCGGGAGTGGGGGGGGGAGTTGGTCATTTCCAGAGAGGTGCTCTTCTTCTTCTGTCGTGTGGCGTGCACAGCCTAAAGTTGTTGGACAACTTGTTCCATTTGATCTTCCGTTTGTGCACGTCGAGTTAATTGCATTAGTCGAAACAGGGCGGGACCACGTGAAGGTTGCAATCTCCCACCCCCTGAGAGGTGTCGGACTGAATTGACTGGGTCTACAACCATGTCACCTGTAGATGTCACTATTCTGGACTTTAGGGCAAAGTCGCTAACGTCATGAGGCTCGGTGAATGTGGAAGGCGAGAATAAAAATAAAGGTAAAACAGCTCTGATTTTAACCTGCCGATGCCACGCTTAAGGTGAGTGGTTGACACAAAAAGCTGGAGCAACTCACCGGGACTAAAGATAGCGGAGTCAGGGGATATGGGGAGAAGTGTTTAAGAAGGAACTGCAGATGCTGGAAAATCGAAGGTAGACAAAAGTGCTGGAGAAACTCAGCGGGTGCAGCAGCATCTATGGAGCGAAGGAAATAGGCAACGTTTCGAGCCGAAACCCTTCTTCAGACTGATATGGTGAGAAGACAGGAACGGGGTACTGATTGGGGATGATCAGCCATGATCACATTGAATGGCGGTGCTGGCTCGAAGGGCCGAATGGCCTCCTCCTGCACCTATTGTCTATTGTCTATTGACAGGCAGGATCTCTGGAGAGAAGGAATGGGTGACGTTTCGGGTCGAGACCCTTCTTCGTGAGTGGTAGCAGATTGGTGGGGCTCCTCTGCTGTTCAATCTCACTGTGACCTTCTCGGGTCTCCGGGCCATTCCTCGGAGCCCAGTGGGGCCCAGCATTAATGCCCTGGACCGCACATCCCGCTGGCACCCCTGGCGTTCCCAAGATGCAAGCTTTGCGGGAAAACCCCAAACTTTTTGGGGTCCACAATTGGCGGCTGCCATGGGCTGAAGCTACAGGGACCCCGGTCGTGAAGGCAGTTCCAGATTGTTGCTCTCAGAGTCCGAGGCTCAGCGCCAGGGCCAGATCATCATCGTCTCGTTGGTCAGATATGGGTTTGAGGCATGGGAATGAGTGAGTGATATGGAGAGGAGCAGCGTGCCAGGGGGGAGTGTAGAGGCCAAGAGGATAGGCGATGCGGCTCAGTGTCGCCCCGGTAGAGTCGCTGCCTTACAGCGCCAGAGACCCGGGTTCAATCCCGACAACGGGTGCTGTCTGCACGGAGCTTGCACATTCTCCCCGTGACCTGCGTGGGTTTTCTCCAGGATCTCCGGGTTTCGCCCCCACACTCCAAAGACGTTGCAGTTGTACAGGGTCTTGGTGAGGCCACACCTGGAGCATTGCGTACAGTTTTGGTCCCCAAATCTGAGCAAAGACATTCTTGTCATAGAGGGAGTACAGAGAAGGTTCACCAGACTGATTCCTGGGATGGCAGGACTTTCATATGAAGAAAGACTGGATAGACTCGGCTTGTACTCGCTGGAATTTAGAAGATTGAGGGGGGATCTTATAGAAACTTACAACATTCTTAAGGGGTTGGACAGGCTAGATGCAGGAAGATTGTTCCCGATGTTGGGGAAGTCCAGAACAAGGGGTCACAGTTTAAGGATAAGGGGGAAATCTTTATGACACAGAGAGTGGTGAATCTGTGGAATTCTCTGCCACAGAAGGTAGTTGAGGCCAGTTCATTGGCTATATTTAAGAGGGAGTTAGATGTGGCCCTTGTGGCTAAAGGGATCAGGGGGTATGGAGAGAAGGCAGGTACAGGATACTGAGTTGGATGATCAGCCATGATCATATTGAATGGCGGTGCAGGCTCGAAGGGCCGAATGGCCTACTCCTGCACCTATTTTCTGTTTCTATGTTTCTACGTACAGGTTTGTACGCCAATCGGTTTGGTATAATTGTAAAATTGTCCCTAGTGTGTGCGGGAAAATGTTAGTGTGCGGGGATCGCTGGTCGGCGCGGACTTGGTGGGACAAAGGGCCTGTTTCCGCGCTGTATCTCTAAACCTAACTAAACTATAAGGAGGGAGGAGAGCAGACAGTTGCAAACTGGAGAGAGGGGGAAGGGAGTGGAGGATCAGAGAGATAGCGGGATGCAGAGTGGAGGGCGAAAGCTTGAAAATTATTTTAGTATCTAATTGTACAGGGAATTAAATTCTACTCCACTGTCGGATAATGGAAGAGTGCGTGTCGGGCGATATCGGCCCCCTTACTCGTGCCACGACCTACAAAGTCATCAGTTACAAGTAAATTCCACTTTAATGATGTATGGGAGAGCTCGACGTGAAATGATGCAACACACTACACAGCATGCGGTGCAAGCAGACAACTTGCTCCAGACCCACAGATCCAGATCGAAAACACATGAGGTGAGGCAGTGGATGATGAGTCACAGAGTCACACAACACAGAAACAGGCCAGCTTGCCCACCTCAACCGGAATGAATGATACTTTATTGGGGAGAAGGCAGGAAAATGGGGATAGGAGGGAGAGATTGAATGGCGGAGTAGACGTGAAGGGCCGAATGGCCTAATTATACTCCTATTCCTTATGACCTTATTGTCACATGTGACCAGTGACAGTGATATTCTTTTTGCACACACAAGGTATGTAAAGAGTCACCACATAAAGGGAGTCGACAAGGTTACAAAGTGTCCCACGGCAGGTCCTTCTTTGTTCTCCCCCCCCCCCCCCCCCCCCCCCCCCAACCTCCCAGCCCCCCTTAGGACGATTCTACACTCCCCACCTACAATCATCCAACCTGCCGCCATTTGGGGGACACACAACCTTTTCAGGCCCTCTTTAGGATTTACAATAAAGCGGTCTGTTAGCTTATTCCACGTTATAGAGTCATACAGTATGGAAACAGGCCCTTCGGCCAAACTTGCCCATTCTACACTAGTCTGAGCTGCCCAAGCTTGGCCCATATCCCTCTAAACCTTTCCTATCCACGTACCTCTCCAAATATCTGAAATTTTGTTTTGGTCCCTGCCTCAACCACCTAACCTGGCAGCTCGTTCCATACAGTCACCACCCTCTGTGTGAAAAAGGTTACCCCTCAGGTTCCTATTAAATCTAGTAAACCAGTCCAATTTAAGTCCAGTGAACCTGCACTACTGACAGCTTCTAACAGTATTATTTTTTTCTGCAAGACTTGCTCAATTACCTTGGAAATTACTGTCATGTACAGACACTAACAAACTGAATGTTCGAGCGACGTGCGTTTGGGACGAGTCTTGTCCTGACTGCTGCCTCACAGCAGAAGGAGTTGACCGATCTAAACAAACACAAAAATCTGGCAGCATTCTCTTCCCTTTGGATACGTACAGGGAACAGCTGCTTGAAACTATTTGTGAAGCGATTGATTTAAGACGGCGGCATTGGAAGAGTTAAACAGATCCGCTTAACTCTTCCAGCGCCAACATGGGCAAGATTTGCACTTCTTGTGACTTTAATTTAGCTTAGTTTAGAGATACAGCGCGGAAACAGGCCCTTCGGCCCATCGAGACCACACTGACCGCAGATCCCAGCACATTAACACGACCCTACACACACTGGGGACAATTTTACACAATTTTACACACACACACACACACCAAGCCAATTAACCTACAAACCTGTACGCCTTTGGAGTGTGGGAGGAAACCGGAGATCACGGAGAAAACCCACACGGCCACTGGGAGAACGTACAAACTCCGTACAGACAGCACCCGTATTTGGGATTGAACCAGGGTCTCTGGCGCTGCAAGCGCTGCAAGGCAGCAACTCTACCGCTGCGCCCAACCTGTCCCATTTAAAAGGACGTGCCAGGTGAGGTTAACAATTCCGTGAAGTACTTCTACACCCTTGCTTAATATCTCAGCATGAGGGCTGGCAGACGATATATTTTGCGTGGTTACGAATGCAGAATGGCGATCACATTGGAGCAGAACTCAGTCACATGCAAGCAATTTCAAACTCCCATTCAATGAATGGATAGCTTATCTCTCAGCATTCCTTGGGAAATTATGCATGATAAATCTTGGGATTGGAGTTATGAGCTCATCCCCTCGATCCAAGGCATGAGATGCTTTTGCAGATCAGACCCAATCTGAACGTTAGGACTTGCAACTATTCGGACAAGTTCCATCCCCTTTGTCCATCCACCAAGACCTGATCTACATGGAGCTTCCTTCATTATGGACATTAGCTAGTCCATGCATTTTGTTACAATCGCTGGCAGTTCAACTATGTTTGACGTTATAAGTAAGGATGCAAAGTGAAGCCTTTGCTAAACTCTCTCATTATTAATAACATCTAGTTCCACCTCCCTGTCCCTTGCTTCAGGAGACTCAACTGAAATCCTTGTCATCGTGTCCACAGCTGGCTTTACCATCGGGAGTATGTAGGGAGGAACTGCAGATGCTGACTTAAACCGAAAACAAAAAGCCAGAGCAACTCAGCGGGCCAGGCAGCATCTCTGAAGAAAAGGAATAGGTTACGTTTCGGGTCTGAAGAAGGGTTTCGACCCGAAACGTCACCTATTCCTGTTCTCCAGAGATGCTGGACTCGCTGAGTTACTCCAGCTTTTTGTGTTTAAGAAAGAACTGCAGATGCTGGAAAATTGAAGGTTAACAAAAATGCTAGAGAAACTCAGCAAAGATAGATGCTGCCTCACCCGCTGAGTTTCTCCAGCATTTTTGTCTACCTAGCTTTTTGTGTCCGTCTTTAGAAAACCAGTGCTTTGCTGTCCAATTACCAACCTCCAACAAAACCTCTGTTGCAGTAATTTAACTCACAACTCGCTCCTCTCTTCCTACATCCTTGTACTTGCCAGACTACTGGTTTTGAGTAAACACTGTCTACGGTAGCACAGAACTCACCTTAAACCTATGTCCCTAGGTTCTCGATTCCCCTACTCTGGGCAAAAGACTGTGCGCCTACCCGATCTATTCCACTCACGATTTGTCACACCTCTATAAGATCACCCCTCGTCCTCCTGTGCTCCAAGTAATAATTGTATCAATCAAAAATGGATACACCAAACTGGCTCCCCTCCTTGCAGAGACTGCAAAGGTTGTAATCACCGAGAGCCTAGCTCTGATCCTTAAGACACAACTGAGTTATAAAGCGTCCTACAAAAATGACCTTACTTTCCCTAATCTGGTTTCTGTCTTGTCAACAGGAACACAAACCGTGAGATATCTTATTCCACCAAATCTCAAGCTTCAACCTAATGCTACCACATATTGTAAAGCAGCTTCTGGAAATAACGCACCTTAATATCCCCCTTGTTTGCCAAGTTTTCAGTCACGGTCCCCAATTACTAATTTTGCTTTGATTCCTCGCCAGCCTTGAAATATTTCACTTTATTAAATGTTCTTTATAAATGTTTTGCTGTCATAAAATATGAAATGATATTCTTGGCTGAGTATCTACGGACTTAATTCAATGTGTCTTGCACATGTGCTGTTTGACAAATTAGTGTTTGAAACGGGGTAATGTAGCAGCTC
Source organism: Okamejei kenojei (assembly GCA_035221665.1). NCBI lineage: Eukaryota > Metazoa > Chordata > Chondrichthyes > Rajiformes > Rajidae > Okamejei > Okamejei kenojei. The sequence continues at coordinate 14,378,182 of CM069168.1, forward strand.
AAACTAATGTCACATTGAAACTGTGGTTAACGATCTACACACTGACACACACGCGCACGCATACACACGTGCATACGCACACACGTGCACACACACATGTTCACACGCTCATGTGTGCACACACACACCCACACATATACACATGTTCGCACACATGCACACACACACACACGTGCATACGCACACACGCGCATGTTCACGTGTGCACACACACGCATGCACATATACACATGTTGACACACACACACACGTGCATACACACACATGCACACACACATGTTCACACGCTCACGTGTGCACACACACGCACATATACATATGTTCACACACACACACACATATACACACATATGTTCACACATATGCTCAAACACACGTGCGCACACACATGCACACACACACACAGGCGTGTACACAAACATACACACAAATGCACACACATACGCACACACACAGGTGCGCGCAATCACATACACACACATGCACACAGGTGCGCGCACAAACATACACACACATGCACACACATACACATGCACACACATACACATGCACCTGCGCACATGTATACACACACATACACACACACACATACATGTACACACTCGTACACACACACACACACACACACACACACACACACACACACACACACACATCATGTTTTGTTCAATGAAAGAAGCTCCATGGAGTAAAATAGCTGAGGACATTTTGAAACTGGATAATTGTGAATTTTTAAGACAACTAAATGTTCAGAATGGCCACAGTCCAATAGTTTGATTTGAAAGGCTGATTCTCACTTTTCCTTACCGTTGAGATTGGGAGTGTGATCTGCTCTTTCATAATTTCCAAAGAAAATTACATCTAAGCCAAAATGTAGAGAAGGGTGCAGCAGGCATGCAGTGCAGACAGAGGATGGCAAAGAACCAGATATCAACGTGAAGTCAGAGGTCAGAGGCAGAGAGGTGACAGGAAGTTTAAATAGTTTCACCTTTGGCACAATAAGTAGACAGCTGATAACCAGAAGAAAAACAGTTCACGCACATGGTAAAATACGAGTTCAGCTACAAACACAATAGATCACTGCATGTTAATGTAATTCCAGTTTTGGTAGAGGTGGGAGGAATTTGGCTGGTTACAAGTATTTTTGCACGGCTGATCTACCTCTGTGCGCTTCAATGGTATAAAACCATGTCGACCAGAGGGTCCTAGTCTATGGGGAGTTGAAGGGGCAGTCATTCCTCGTGTACAGTTTAACCACAGACATGATGTTGAGAAGTCTGGGAACTCCACAACAACCCAACTATAAGTAAATCAACTGCTTGGCAGGAAGGTTCTTGATTACACTCCTGCTCAGGGATGCTTATCGACTTTGCCATCGATTATCAGTCGAACTCGAGCTGGGGACGGATTGTGAGATCAGATGATGACCTTTCAAGGGTCAGTGGTATCCACTGCTGTGAATGAAAAGGGTTTCAGGCTATTAGAATAAAGGGGGAGGTCATTTAAGACTGCGGTGAGAAAAAAACCTTTTCACCCAGAGAGTTGTGAATTTATGGAATTCCCTGCCACAGAGGGCAGTGGAGGCCAAGTCACTGGATGGATTTAAGAGAGCGTTAGATGGAGCTCTAGGGGCTAGTGGAGTTAATGGATATGGGGGGAAGGCAGGCACGGGTTATTGATAGGGGACGATCAGCCATGATCACAATGAATGGCGGTGCTGGCTCGAAGGGCCAAATGGCCTCCTCCTGCACCTATTTTCTATGTCTATGTCTATGATCAAATTTAGTTTTAACTGAAAGGGATCAGAATCATTCCTCGTGTGGAATGTGTCCTACACAGAGAAGGAGATGAGTGAATTGGCAAGATAATTCAGCACAGTTTCGCAGCGGTGCTGACATTCAGGGTGTGATGTATATTAGAGGACCTATAACTGAAGATGCCTGATTATTTCAGTGTCCTACCATGATAAGACCATAATACGATGCAAATCCACCAGAAGGGTGGAACGGCAAAGATGCCTTTTGTTTACAACTTCAGATTTCTTTCTTAAAACCTGGTTGAGACATTCATTCAGTCTTTTCAGTTTAGTTTAGTTTAGGGATAAAGCGCAGAAACAGGCCCTTCGGCCCTCCGAGTCCGCACCGACCAGCGATCCCCGCACACTAACACTCCCACACACACTAGGGACAATATTCACTGGAATTTAGAAGGATGAGAGGGGATCTTATAGAAATTATTAAGGGATTGGACACGCTAGATGCAGGAAACATGTTCCCGATGTTGGGGGAGTCCAGAACCAGGGGTCACAGTTTAAGAATAAGGGGTTGGCCATTTAGAACTGAGATGAGGAAAAACGTTTGCACACAGAGAGTTGTGAATTTGTGGTCTCAGAAGGCAGTGGAGGCCGATTCACTGGATGCATTCAAAAGATAGTTAAATAGAGCTCTTAGGGCTAGCGGAATCAGGGGGTATGGAGAGAAGGCAGGAACGGGCTACTGATTGTGGATGATCAGCCATGAGCACATTGAATGGCGGTGTTGGTTCAAAGGGCCAAATAGCCTATTCCTGCACCTATTGTCTATGTATCTCTAAATGACACTCATACCCATCCAATTAACCTATAAACCTGTACGTCTTTGGAGTGTGGGAGGAAACCGAAGATCTTGGAGAAAATCCACGCGGGTCACGGGGAGGACGTACAAGATCCGTACAGACAAGCACCCGTAGTCAGGATCGAACCCGGGTCTCTGGCTCTACAAGCACTGTGATGCCCCTGTCCCACTTAGGAAACCTGAACAGAAACCTCTGGAGACTTTGCACCCCACCCAAGGTTTCCGTGCGGTTCCCAGAGGTTTTTGTCAGTCTCCCTAATGGTCGAAAGTGGTTTCCGTTTTAAAAATCGGTAATTTTTTAGTCGAAGCCGGTTGCGATGCCAGTGGAAGGTGGTTGCCGGAGGACAAAAATCTCCGGGAACCGCACGGAAACCTTGGGCGGGGCGCAAAGTCTCCAGAGGTTTCCGTTCAGGTTTCCTAATTGGGACAGGGGCATAAGGCAGCAACTAGTCGTATCGTGAAGAGTGCTTCTTCAGTCCGCTTGCATGCTTGTCCATTGGGAATGTAATTGCTACAAGCACAATGGGTGGGCGACTTCATTGCTTACCGTTAACCTTTGATACTTCGTCCACCATGTGCCTTGTAACCTTGTTTTATTGGGAGAATCCTGCCGATGCAAATCCTCGACTTACAAGCAAAGTGCAAGTGAAAGAGGCGGGATGATTTGAAACGTGATGGAGTTCGGAACTTACCATTCACCGCCGGAGAAAGGCTTTGGTCTCTTTCTGTGTGCTTCCTATTCGCATTCAGAGGGTGGCTGTTGATGCCGGATCCTTCCAACATACTCACTATGTCATTGCGATCGATGTTCTTCAGTGCCAGGTACAAGCTTTCCACTAACAGGGCAGAAACACCAGTTGAAAGCAGCGAAGGACAACCTGCACTGAGCACAATCAATGCACCTGCTTATCGCTCAGCACTTGAATAACTTTATGCCCCTGTCCCACTTAGGAAACCTGAACGGAAATCTCTGGAGACTTTGCGCCCCACCCAAGGTTTCCGTGCGGTTCCCGGAGGTTCCCGGAGGTTTTTGCCCTCCGGCAACCACCTTCAACTAGCATCGCAACCGGCTTTGACTAAAAAATTACAGATTTTTAAAATGGAAACCACTTTCGACCATGAGGGAGATTGACAAAAACCTCCGGGAACCTCCGGGAACCGCACGGAAACCTTGGGTGGGGTGCAGTCTCCATGGTTTCCGTTCAGGTTTCCTAAGTGGGACAGGGACATTATGGAACAACTTTTCTTTTCACCCGAGTCACCAATCCCTTCGACACATTCATGACAGTTGGTGGTATCCATTTCAATGTCTTTCCCTGGAAATTGTAGAACTGTAGTTGACTTTTCACATGGCTTCTCCTTTAACCTCCCCCCTCTGTCCAAGGCTCGCACAACACTTACATCTTCACGCCCAGTACCTGGTCAGTTAGACACAAAATGCTGGAGTAACTCAGCGGGAAAGGCAGCGTCTCTGGAGAGAAGGAATGGGTGGTGTTTTGGAATGGTTTCACTGCCCTCCTGATTAATTTTACTGTGTGTATGCCTCATTGTCACCTTCCCCTCAGGTAACAATGAGCCTTTCTAAGTCTCCTTGAACATCTTCTGCTTAGATCTGTCCTTTTCACACCTTACCCTTCCATATCTCTGGTTTCCCCCTCCCCTGACTCTCAGTCTGCAGAAGGGTCACCCATTCCTTCTCTCCAGAGATGCTGCCCGTCCCGCTGAGTTACTCCAGCTTTTTGTGTCCATCTTCGGTGTGAACCAGCATCTGCAGTTCCTTCCTGCGCACCTGGTCAGGCAGAGCAAGCTGTGTCCTCTCCACTTCTCCAGCTCTTGTGGCCAGTCCCTAGTTTGGGGAGGAGAGCAGATGCCCTGGCGAGCTGCAGCAAGTGCAAGGCACAAAGCCTGGAGCCCGAGGAGATGGGCAAGACCAGCAACATAATCAAGGATGTATCTCACTTCCTCTTCTCCCCTCACCCATCAGGCAAGACCTACAGAAGTGTGAAAACGCACAACCCCAGATTCAGGGGCAGTTCCTTCCCAGCTGTTATCAGGCAACTGAACCATTCTATGACCAACTAGAGATCAGTCCTGAGGCATCATCTGCATCATTGAAGACGCCTCGGACTATCTTTACTGGACTGGATTTTACTGGACATTAACTTGCACTAAAAGCTAATCTCTTTGTCCCATATCTGTACACTGTGGTGGGTTGATTGTAATCGAATAAACCGTTTTCATTCTTTGAAGAAATCTAATGAATGCTTTTCTGATTATGCTGAATTACCTCCTATTTAACTGCATATGTTCACATTATAGGAGTAGAATTAGGCCATTTGGCCCATCGAGTCTACTCCGCCATTCAATCGTGGCTGATCTCTGCCACCTAATCCCATTTTCCTGCCTTCTCCCCAAACCCATGACACCCGTTCTAATCAAGAACTGATCCCTGCCTTAAAAATATCCACTGTCTTGGTCTCCCTCTGTGGCAATGATCTCCACAGATTAACTACCCTCTGACTAAAGAAACATAGACGAAACATTTAGGTGGCAGGAGTCCAGCCCTCGAGCCTGCACCGCCATTCAATATTCATGGCTGATCATCCAACTCAAAAGAAGGTTCGCGCCCTATTGTAAAAGAGTGCAACTATACATTGTCCATCCTGAGGCATTGAGATCTAAAAGGATTAAACGCAGAGGCACGATCCTCTGTAACACATCTTTCTCTGGTGAACCCCAAGGTCATGAAGGGTTGCTTTCTAAGGCTGGGCAAACAGTAGTTTGGCCATCCACTTATTCCGTATTATATCCATGTTACTGTGGGAAACGCATCTCATTTCATCACTCACCCCACCTACACGGCGCAAGGATTACTCTCAGCACAGAACTAGCTTCACATTTATGTGCAGGAAAGAACTGCAGATGCTGGTTTAAATCGAAGATAGACACAAAGTGCTGGAGTAACTCGGCGGGACAGGCAGCATCCCCGGAGAGAAGGAATGGGTGACGTTTCGGGTCGAGACCCTTCCTCATATTTAACTCTCCACCTCAACTCCAAGATGCACCTGTGATGTCCAACCTACTTTTGGCTCTCTTTCCCTCGTGGCTGGCCCACAGGTTGAGAAGCGCCGCACTCTGCTCCAAGAGGGAGTTGGGATTCTCCACCCGGATCTTGTTGATGTCATCCACGGAGAACTGCAGCTCCCGTGCCAGCTCTGTGAACCAATAATGAAAAGGGTGAGCATTGAAAGTGGTCACCTTGAACTCTCGAACTAGAGATCAACTATCTACAACTAGAGAGGAGTCCCGAGCTGCACCTCGGTAGTACACATGAACATAAACTAAACTAAATTATTATCTCAATGGGGTTAGGTTAGGTAAGGGGGAGGTACAGCAAAGACCTGGGTGTCCTTGTACACCAGTCACTGAAAGTTGGCGTGCAGGTATAGCAGGCAGTGAAAGAAAGCTAATGGAATGTTGGCCTTCATAACAAGAGGATTTCAGTGCAGGAGTAAAGAGGTTCTTCTGCAGTTGTATAGGGCTCTGGTGAGACCACATCTGGAGTATTGTGTACAGTTTTGGTCTCCTAATTTGAGGAAGGACATCCTTGTGATTGAGGCAGTGCAGCGTAGGTTCACGAGATTGATCCCTGGGATGGCGGGACTGTCATATGAGGAAAGATTGAAAAGACTAGGCTTGTATTCACTGGAGTTGAGGGGATGAGGGGGATCTTATAGAAACATATAAAATTATAAAAGGACTGGACAAGCTAGATGCAGGAAATTTTTTCCCAATGTTGGGTGAGTCCAGAACCAGGGGCCACAGTCTTAGAATAAAGGGGAGGTCATTTAAGACTGAGCTGAGAAAAAACTTTTTCACCCAGGGTGTTGTGAATTTATGGAATTCCCTGCCACAGCGGGCAGTGGAGGCCAAATCACTGGATGGATTTAAGAGAGAGTTGGATAGAGCTCTAGGGGCTAGTGGAATCAAGGGATATGGGGAGAGGGCAGGCACGGGTTATTGATAGCGGACGATCAGCCATGATCACAATGAATGGCGGTGCTGGCTCGGAATGGCCTCCTCCTGCCAAATGTTTCTTCTATGCCTCATGATCCTGAACCACTATCTACCACATCGGAGACCCTCTGACTATCTTTGATCGGACTTTAGACTGCACTAAACGCTACTCATGTTATTCCGGCTGTTTAGCAGGCAACAAAAGCTTTTCACTGTACATCTGACAAAAGACTAAACTAAACTCAAACAAGTAACCTCACAGACTGGCATAAACCAAGTGGATTACCATCACCATGGACTCTGGAGAAAGCCTTCTGTTGGCTCAAAGTAAACGGTGGAGAGATTCTAGGTGGCATGCCAATGAGGATAGATATCACTGCTTGCTACATTGGGGCCAAGAATCGGGTTACATTGGGGCCAAGAACCAAGGAATAGGTGACGTGACGGGTTGAAACATAGAAACATAGAACTGAGTTGGATGATCAGCCGTGATCATATTGAATGGCGGTGCAGGCTCGAAGGGCCGAATGGCCTACTCCTGCGCCTATTTTCTATGTTTCTATGTAATCACCAGGACAGGATTCATACTGGAGTCACCAACTAGAGAGCAGTCCTGAGCTGCCATCTACATCGTCGAAGACCCTCGGACTATCTTTACTGGACTGGTCCATGAACCCAACCATTCCCCAGCCTCACCCACCTCAAAGACTTTCCCAAACATCACTCAATGGAGATAAAAAGTTATCAAATGTTTCAATAGCAAAACAGATCCACTGGCAATAAAAGGGCAATTATCCTTCAGACCCAAGTTTAATTCAGCAGGACAATTTCCTTTCTCTTTTTAGATGGCCAATTTAGTTTAGTTTAGTTTAGTTTAGAGATGCAGCGCAGAAACTGGCCTTCGGCCCACTGTATCTGCCTCTACCAGCGATCCCCGCACACGTCCACTATCCTACACACACTGGGGATCATTTATATTGATGACAAACCAATTATCCTACAAACATCCTCCATACCGGATGCACCGTTTTGTCGCCCTTCAGTTCATAGGTGATAGGAGAAGAATGTGTGAATTCCAAGCTTACCTACAATTCTACAGCCACAGGTTGAAGGTGTGTAAAGAAGCTGAGATGGATTTGTTGTATTGTTGCTATAAGTGAACTAGAACATCTCTTACAACTGTGCACAATTAACATAGAGTCTTTCCTGTTTCTCCAATCAAGCCTTGCAATTGAACCTTGAACTTTAGGTTTCATGTTCATAAGTCATAGGAGCAGAATTAAGCCATTCGGCCCATCCAGTCTACTCCGCCAATTATTCATGGCTGATCTATCTTTCCCTCTCAACCCCATTCTCCTGCCTTCTCCCCATAACCCCTGACACCCATACTAATCAAGAATCTATCAATCTCTGCCTTAAAAATATCCACTGACTTGGCCTCTACAGTCTTCTGCGGCAATGAATCTCCCAAAAGAATCTGCCTAAAGAAATTCCTCCTCATCTCCTTCCTAAAGGAACGTCCTTTAAGGGTTTGGACACACTAGAGGCAGGATGTTGTGGGAGTCCAGAACCAGGGCCCACAGTTTAAGAATAAGGGGTAAGCTATTGAGAATGGAGATGAGGAAACACCTTTTCACACAGAGATTTGTGAGTCTGTGGAATTCTCTGCCTCAGGGCGCAGTCGAGGCCGGTTCCCTGGATACTTTCAAGAGAGAGCTAGATAGGGCTGTTAAAGATAGCGGAGTCAGGGGGTATGGGGAGAAGGCAGGAACGGGGTACTGATTGTGGATGATCAGCCATGATTACATTGAATGGCGGTGCTGGCTCGAAGGGCCGAATGGCCCACTCCTGCACCTATTGTCTATTGTCTAATTCTGAGGCTATGACCACTGGTCCTAGACTCTCCCATTAGTGGGAACATCCTCTCCACATCCACTCTATCCAGGCCTTTTACTATTCGTTAAGTCTCAATGAGGACCCACCCTCATCCTGCTAAACTCTAGCGAGTCGAGGCCCAGTGCCGTCAAATGCTCTGTTAAGTTAGTGACCGGATAGATTAACACAGATAATGTAAGCATTGCAGCTCTTTGGAAGGTCCTTCCCTTGTACGAACTCACCAGCCCAGCTGAGACCGAGCTGCTCCGCGATCAAGGACATCTTCATCTCTGTACGTTCCCAGGCGCTGAGAGAGGCTACAACAATGCAAGCACAGCGTTACTCAACTACACAGAGGGCAAGATAGCATGCCGCAAATCTAAAATAAAGAGAAAAAGTGCTGCAAATTCTCATGTGTGGAGCGAGGGTCAACGTTACACATCCGTGACCTTTCATCCAAAGGTTTTAGGTCATTGACAGGAGCTTTGTGCTGCTTCACAGCTGCTGCCTAACGTTGAGTTTTTCCAGAATTTTTAAGGCTGAGTGTTTAGTTTAGTTTAGAGATGCAGCGTGGAAACAGGCCCTTCTGCCCACCAAGACCATGCCTGTACGTCTTTCGAGTGTGGGGGGGATATCCGGTGAAAACCCAGACGGTCACAAGGGGGAACGCACAAACTCTGCACAGATAGCACCTGGTCAGGATCGAACCCAGGTCTCTGCAATTGTAAGGCAGTTACACTGCCACTGTGCTGCCCGACAGGCAGGTGTAGGACCAGCAACTCTGAAACAGTGCCAGTGTGGAGATGTGTAAAGCAGACAACATTGACTCAGCAGACACAAGGAACTGCAGATGCTACTATACAAAAAAAGACACAACGTGCTGGAGTAACTCAGCGGGTCAGGCAGCATCTCCGGAGAACATAAACAGGTGACGTTTCAGGTCTGTAGAAGGGTCCACGTGCGACCCAAAACTTCACTTGTCCATGTTCTCCACAGATGCTGCCTGATCCGCTGTGTTACTCCAGCACTCTGTTGCTGACATGGATTTGGTAGTTTGTTACAACTTCCCAACTTCCATTTCTCATGAGAAATTTAGTTTAGTTTAGTTTAGAGATACATCCCGGAAACAGGCCCTTCAGCCCACCGAGTCCCCACCGACCAGCGATCCCCGCACACAATCTCCCTCCTGCGCTCCAGGGAATACCAGCCTATGCAGCCTTCCCCTCTGGCTCAGACCCTCCAGTCTGAGGATTTTTCTTTTCTTTCTCTTCTGCACTTTTCTTTAGTTTCTCTCAAAGTTCCCCTTTGGGAATGATGTAACTTAGTTTAATTTACCACAGGGTACACAAAAGGCTGGAGAAACTCAGCGGGTGCAGCAGCATCTAAGGAGCGAAGGAGATAGGTGACGTTTCGGGTCGAGACCCTTCTTCAGACTGGTCAGGGATCAGGGAAACGAGAGATATAGACGGTGATGTGGAGAGATAAAGAACAATGAATGAAAGATATACAAAAAAGTGTCGATGATAAAGGAAACAGGCCATTGTAAGCTGTTTGTGGTGTGAAAATGAGAAGCTAGTGCGACTAGGGTGGGGGAGGGAGATAGAGAGAGAGAGGAAATGCCAGGGCCCGAGGGCTGAGGGAGAGGTGGTAAGGGGAGGAGACAGCAAGGGTTAACAGAATTGAGAAAATTCAATGTTCAAGCCCAGAGGATGCAGACTCCCCAAGCGGAATATGAGGTGCTGTTCCTCCAACTTGCGGTGTTGCTCACTCTGGCCGTGGAGGAGGCCCAGGACCAAGAGGTCGGATACGGAATGGGAGGGGGAGTTGAAGTGCTGAGCCACCGGGAGGTCGGGTTGGTTATTGCGGACTGAGCGGAGGTGTTCGGCGAAGCGATCGCCAAGCCTCCGCTTGGTCTCACCGATATAGATCATCTGGCATCTGGAGCAGCGGATGCAGTAGATGAGGTTGGAGGAGGTGCAGGTGAACCTCTGTCGGACCTGGAAGGACTGCTTGGGTCCCTGAAAGGAGTGGAGGGGGGAGGTGAAGGGACAAGTGTTGCATTTCTTGCGGTTGCAAGGGAAAGTGCCCGGGGAAGGGGTAGAGTGGGAGGGGAGGGAAGAATGGACAAGGGAGTTGCGGAGGGAGCGGTCTTTGCGGAAGGCAGACAGGGGGGGAGATGGGAAGATGTGGCGGGTGGAGGGGTCACGTTGGAGGTGGCGAAACTGGCGGAGGACTATATGTTGTATTTGCCGGCTGGTGGGGTGAAAGGTGAGGACCAGGGGGACTCTGCCCTGTTTGCGAGTGGGGGAATGGGGAGCGAGGGCAGTGTTGCGGGGTATGGAGGAGACCCTGGTGCGAGCCTCATCAATAGTGGGGGAGGGGAATCCCCGTTCTCTGAAGAATGAGGCCATTTGTGATGACCTGGTGTGGAACACCTCATCCTGGGAGCAGATGCGGCGTAGACGGAGGAATTGGGAATAGGGGATGGAGTCCTTACAGGAAGCAGGGTGGGAGGAAGACCGCAGCTCAGTTTCTCATCTAATCATAATTTGTAATAAACAGGCGTGGAACTCATGCGCAGTTACTTCACAGCACGGTTTTTCGCCTGAGTTTTAAGGGAGCTGGTTTTGGAGGAAGCGAGCCTCTTGTCTGCCGCTTGTGGCGGTCGTGTGGAGAGGTGGAGTGCATACCCAGGGCCGGTTCGGTCAGCGTGTTGTATCGCTCACGGAGGGCCAACGGGGTCAGGTTACGACGCCGCTCCTCGCTCCCATCCACCTGGCAGGAGAGGGAACGCACTTAGAATACAGCAGGTGCAAACAGACAGGAGATCAAAGATCCTACAGCGAGCAAGATGGTCCACTCGACGAAAAAGGCGTAGTACGGTCATGGGCAGATTCATGGGTAATTCAAGGCCCCATTTCCGTAACCGGCTTCCGTCTCCGCACCAAAGATCCCGTAGGATACTGGTGCGGAGACGGAAGCCGGTTACGGAAACATCCTTGGAAAAATAAAAGTTATTTGGTAAAAATCTTCTCCTCATTCCTCACCCCCCCCCCCCCCACCTCTCCTCATCACCCATCCTACAAATGTCCATAGTTTTGGGCAGCTAATTTACACATCCTTCAGAATCTGCTGCCTTAAAGGGAAAAAAAATCATGTTTAGTTTAGAGATACAGCGCGGAAACAGGCCCTTCGGCCCACCGAGTCCGCACCAACCAGCGATCCCCGCAAATTAACACTATCCTACACACACACACTAGGGACAGTTTACACTAATACCCAGCCAATTAATCTACAAACCTGTACATCTTTGGAGTGTGGGAGGAAACTGAAGATCTCGGAGAAAACCCACAAGGCCATGGGGAGAACGTGCAAACTCCGTACGGACAGCACCTGTAGTCGGGATGGAACCCGGGTCTCCGCCGCTGCAAGCCCTGTAAGGCAGCGACTCTACCGCCAACTCTGCGCCACCGGCTAGTGTCACGAGCCCTTCCCTTTGAGAATAGTGCCTTTGGGATAATGATTGAAATGGAAAAACAGGAGGATTTTCTGCTCAGCTTCTCAGCACTAGTATATTAAAGTTGCGGTCCCAGTGTTAGCAAGTACTTTGTGTTTAGCTAGGGGTGGGAGATTGCAACCTTCAACGTGGTCCACCCTGCTTCAACGAGTGCAATCAACCCGGCGTGCACAAACAGGAGATCAAACAGAACAAGTGGTCTTGCAACTTTAGGCCGTGCACGCCACACGCAGTGTTTAGCTACCCTCTGGGGGGCATCAGTACCTCACCTTCACACACGGAGGCATGGTGATGTTCAGGTTACAGATGATGTGCTGTAGATCCTCGTATTTCGTGGGCTTGCGAAGAAAGGAGATGTGGCCAGTGTGGTCCTTGCTGAGGTCCCTCACCTAGACAGAGGCAAGACAAGTATAAAGCACTCTCTCCATGGATACCTAGCAGACATATATATTACAATAGTCCCCAACTTCTAGATTCAAAATCTTCTCGGGATGGCACAGTGGCGTAGTGGTAGTTCCATAAGCTCTTATGTTATAGGAGCAGAATTTGACCATTCGGCTGATCAAGTCTACTATGCCATTCAATCATGACTGATCTATCTTTCCCTCTCAACCCCATTCTCCTGCCTTTTCCCCATAACTCCTGACACCCGTACTAATTAAGTTGCCGCCTTACAGCACCAGAGATTCAGGTTCGATCCTGACTATCTGGAGTTTGTACCTTCTCTGCCAGGTGAACACTGCCCAGTCCATCATCGGCTCTGACCTTCCTACCATCGAGGGGATCTAACGCAGTCGCTGCCTCAAAAAGGCTGGCAGCATCATCAAGGACCCACACCATCCTGGCCACACACTCATCTCCCCGCTACCTTCAGGTAGAAGGTAGAGGAGCCTGAAGACTGCAACGTCCAGGTTCAGGAATAGCTACTTCCCCACAGCCATCAGGCTATTGAACTCATCTCAAACAAAACTCTGAACATTAATAGCCCATTATCTGTTTATTTACACTTTATCTGTTTATATATTCATGTGTGTATATATTTATATAATGGTATATGGACACACTGATCTGTTCTGTATTCATGTCTACTATATTCTGTTGTGCTGAAGCAAAGCAAGAATTTCATTGTCCTATCTGGGACACGTGACAATAAACTCTCTTGAATCTTGAATCTTGAATCCCTGTGACCGTGTGGGTTTTCTCCGGGAGCTCCGGTTTCCTCCCACAGTCCAAAGATGTACATGTTTGTAGGTTGATTGGCCTTGGTAAAAATTATAAATTGTCCCTAGTGTGTGTAGGGTAGTGTTAGCGTACAGGGTGATCGCTGGTTGGCGCGGACGCAGTGGGCCGAATGGACTGTTTCCGTGCTGCATCTCTAATGTCAGAACCACACTTTAGAGTCTAGAGATGCAACGCTGAAAAAGGCTCTTCGGACCACTGAGTCCGTGCCGACCAGCGATCACCCCGTACACTAACACTTCCCTTCACGCGAGGGACAATTTTACAATTTTTTTTTAACCAAAGCCAATTCATCTACAAATGGCCTCATTCTTCAGAAATCACAAATCATCATCACAAATGGAGCCTCATTCTTCAGAGAACGGGGATTCCCCTCCCCCACTATTGATGAGGCTCGCACCAGGGTCTCCTCCATACCCCGCAACACTGCCCTCGCTCCCCATTCCCCCATCTCAGCAAACAGAACTGCAGAGTCCCCCTGGTCCTCACCTTTCACCCCACCAGCCGGCAAATACACATATAGTCCTCCGCCAGTTTCGCCACCTCCAAACGTGACCCCTCCACCTATTTCCCATCTCCCCCATGATCTGCCTTCCGCACCCGCTCCCTGCAACTCCCTTTTGTCCATTCTTCCCTCCCTCCCAATCTACCCCTTCCCGGGCACTTTGCTCTTGCAACGGTGAAAGGCGCAAGAAATGCAATATGTCCCTTTATATACACCTCCCCCCTCCACTCCTTTCAGGGACCCAAGCAGTCCTTCAGGGGCCGACAGAGAACGCTGTCACCTGCATCAGTGCCAACCTCATCTACTGCAATGTTGTTGCTTCCATATGCCAGCTGAAAATCTATGGACAGTCGGGGAGACCAAGCGGAGTGAAGAGTTGCAGCGATCGCTTCGCCGGCCCCAGAACCCGCTCGGTCCGCAATAACCAACCCGACCTCCCGGTGGCTCAGCACGGAGTTCAACGTCCCCCCTCCCATTCCACATCCGACCTCTCGGTTTTCCCGGGATCCTCCACGGCCAGAGTCAGCAACACCGCAAAACGCTGCAGGTGGTAGGTTAATTGGCTTGGTTTAATTGAAATTGTTAACCCTATGCTGTGGGATACTCCTGTCCCACTGTACGAGGTAATTCAAGAGCTCTCCCGAATCAGTGGTAAGCACCTCGGGCCCGGAGCTCGGGCCTCTTGGCGGCTCTAACGTTAACCATCTCCCTCCGGAAACCCACCCCAGTCGCACCAGACTTCGTGATTTTCACACACAAACAGTTGACAATGTCCATCAGAGCCGATACTACGCATATTTTCACTCATTGTTCCTTATCTCTCCACATCACCGGATATCTCGGGAGAACTCGTGAAGAAGCTCGTACCCGAGTGGGACATCGCCCCGCTCCTTAGATGCTGCTGGCGATCCGCTGAGTTTCTCCAGCTTTTTGTGTACCCTCGATTCTCCAGGATCTGCAGTTCCTTCTTTAAAACCAAAAGGACTTGCTTTCCTTGCCTCAGGGGTCAGTACCTAAGGGATACCTTAAGTTGCACAGTTTACATCTCCATGCCTACTTGCAGCAGAGAGTTAGCTGTAATGAGTTGTAATCTCATCACCACAGTGTATAAAATCTTGAGAGGAATAGATTGGGTAGATGCACAGAGTCTCTTGCCCAGAGTAGGGCAATCAAAAACAATAGACAATAGACAACAGACAATAGGTGCAGGAGTAGGCCATTTGGCCCCTTGAGCCAGCACCACCATTCAATGTGATCATGGCTGATCATCCCCAATCAGTACCCCGTTCCTGCCTTCTCCCCATATCCCCTGACTGCTATTTTTAAGAGCCCTATCTAGCTCTCTTGAAAGCACCCAGAGAACCTGCCTCCACCGCCCTCTGGTGGGCTCACCACTCTCTGTGAGAAAAAGTGTTTCCTCTTCTCTGTTCTAAATGGCTTACCCCTTATTCTTAACCTGTGGCCGCTGGTTCTGGACTCCCCCAACATCAGGAACATGTTTCCTGCCTCTAGTGTGTCCAAACCCTTAACAATGCACCCGCTGAGTTTCTCCAGCTTTTTGTGTAACCCTTAACAATCTTATATGTTTCAATGAGATCCCCTCTCATTCTTCTAAACTCCAGAATGTACAAGCCCAGCTGCTCCATTCTCTCAGCATATGACAGTCCTGCCATCCTGGGAATTAAGGTTAAGGGTTTAAGGTGAAGGGGAAAAGATTTAATAGGAATGTGAGGGGTAACGCTTCCACACAAAGGGCGCTGAGTGTATGGAACAAGCTGCCAGAGGAGGTAGTTGAGGCTGTGACTATCCCAATGTTTAAGACACAGTTGGACAGATACATGGATAGGACAGGTTTGGAGGGATATGGACCAAGTGTAGGTGGGACATGTGGCCGGTGTGGGCAAGATAGGCCGAAGGGCCTGTTTCCGCCTTGTATCACTCTATGACTCTGCTTCTGTCTTCCTGCACCAGCTCTCACTGTGACTGACCTTGATGGTGATCGGGAGGCGGTTTTCCTTAAAGGAATGGAAGTTGAAGCACCGTTGCTGCCCAGCCTTCCTCACGGGCACGATGTTGCCGGAACATTCCACGTACAACGGCATCCCCTCTCGCACCTGCGCATGATGAAAGAGCAACGGAGATTAGTTTAGGAAGGGACTGCAGATGCTGGTTTACACCGAAGGTCGGCACCAAATGCTGGAGTAACGCAGCGGGTCAGGCAGCATCTCTGGAGAAAAGGAACAGGTGACGTTCCCTCTCCCCTGACCGAGAGTCAGGGGAGAGGGAAACCAGAGGTTGAGAACAAAATCAGAGCTGGCACCGATGATCAAGGAAAGGTGGAGCCCACAATGGTCCATTGTTGGCTGCGGAAGAGATGACAACCGAGGGATACGAACAGTGATACTCGCAGGATGACTAGGGTGGGGGAGGGACGGAGAGAGATGGAACGACAGGGTTACTTGAAATTAGAGAAATGATACTTGGAATAGTCACCTATTCCTTCTCGCCAGAGATGTTGCCTGACCCGCTGAGTTAATCCAGCATTTAGTGTCTATCTAATCGAGATTTGCTTTTTGTTGTGGCTTCTGGAGGTAAGACCAAGCCACTTGCTGATCATAGAAACACAGAAAATAGGTGCAGGAGTAGGCCATTCGGCCCTCTGAGCCCGCACCGCCATTCAATATGACCATGGCCAATCATTCAGAATCAGTACCCTGTTCCTGCTTTCTCCCCATATCCCTTGATTCCGTTGGCCCTAAGAGCTCTATCCAACTCTCTCTTTGTTCAGCAGCACAAGGGGCTGGGATAGTCACGACGTTGCCTAACCCAATGACCAGTCAACCACAAGGTACGGACGCAGGGCACAGAAACTCAGATGAGAGCCATCTTTGGCAGACATTAAATGGTGGCCTTGTCGAATGCCAGGCGGATGCAATGCCGCTCCAGAGACAACCCACACCAGAGAATGGAAATCCCCCAAGTACCAGCAAACATTTCATTTAACACATCGTCAAATTTAAAATGAAGGCACTGAGCAACATGGGACAGTGGCAGGTTTGTGGAGTTCGGTTCACATCACCATGGCAACACTGAGTGGCAGAAAAGGCTTGAGGCCTACTCCTGTTGCTATGCAACAACAGCAATTATACAGAGAAATCAGATTTACCAGTTTTCAAAAACGGGTTTGATTGCTGTTTTTGATATTGAGATTGAACTTTATTGCCTTCCATCGCAGTGAGGAATGTGAAATCCACTGTGATAGATGTCTGTGTTACCTTTTATTATATGTAGGTGTGTGTCTTGTTGCTTTTCACTTTGTGTGGCTGTATGGTAACTCAAATTGCACTGTACCTTAACTGGTACATGTGACAATAAACTGACCTTGAAACCTCATTAAAAGTGGTCGTTCTCATTAAAAGTGGGTTGGGTGCTGAAACTCAATCTAAGAGATGTCCCAAGGCCAACGTTTAAGATTATAACACAGCTCGTGAAGCCACTGCCTCACAACAACGACTGGGATTTGATCCTTGCTGTTGGTGTGGAGTATGCACGTTCTCCCCGTGACTCTGTGGGTTTCTATGTTAGATATTGATATAAATTGTGGCAATTTTTGAAGATTGCAACGACCAGGTTCAGGAACAGCTACTTCCCCACAGCCATCAGGCTTTTAAACTTGGATCGGTCAAAACTTTGAATGTTAATAGCCCATTATCTGTTATTTTATCAGGTTATTTATTCATGTGTGTATATATTTATATAATGGTATATGGACACACTGATCTGTTCTGTAGTCATGCCTACTATGTTCTCTTGTGCTGAAGCAACGCAAGAATTTCATTGTCCTGTCAGGGACACATGGCAATACACTCTCTTGAATCTTGAATCTTGCAACGACCGATTCTGAACACCAAGCGACCCCCAAGGGGTTTTGGAAGGATGAGAGGACGCACCTCAATGTCCCTGCTTCTCGCCACTTCGGTGAAATTCTCGTGCTGCTCCAGGGTCTTGTCCACTTTGTCGTCGCTCATGCAGTAACACCGCAGCCGGCCGTCCCGACCGTCGTGCATCTTGGCAAACACCACAAACTTGGCCATGTAGGGCACCGCCACCAGCTCGTTGTAGATCTGGGTGGCAAAGTTCACCACCTCCGCAGTGCGGGGACAGTCCGCCAACCAGAACCTGCAGGACAGTCACAACACGTCTGGTCATTCATTCAAGGGTTAGAAACATAGAAACATAATAAATAGGTACAGGAGTAGGCCATTCTGAGCCAGCACCGCCATTCAATATGATCATGGCTGATCATCCAAAATCAGTACCCCGTTCCTGCTCTTCCCCCCCCCCCCCCCCCCCCCCCCCCCCCCCATATTCCTTTGATTCCGTTAGCCCTAAGAGCTATATCTAACTCTCTCTTGAAAACATCCAGTGAATTGGCCCCCACTGCCTTCTGTGGCAGAGAATTCTACAGATTCACAACTCTCTGGGTGAAAACGTTTTTCCTCAGGGTTGGCCACCTATTGCTCAGCCCTCGTTGTCCCGACAGGAGTGGCCATTTCAGAGTAAAACAACTGGGTGGCCTCACAGTGCCAGAGTCCCAGGTTCGATCCCGACTCCAGGTACTGTCTGTACGGAGTTCCTACATTCTGCCCGGGACTGTGTGGGTTTTCTCCAGGTGCTCCTGTTTCTTCCTACACTCCAAAGACGTGCCGGTTTGTTGGCTATTTGGCTTGCTAAATTGTAAATTGTGTAGGATCGTGTTAATATGTGGGGATCGCTAGTCGGCTCGGTGGGAAGTAGAGCCTGTTTCTGTGCTGCATCTCTAAACTAAACTAAACTGGTGATCTATGGTGCCATCTAGGGATCGGATGTGTAAGAGCGACCGACATCGTCTCCAAAATGATGACGTTGAGTTAGATGGGTTCTTGCAACTTCACTACTGAGACTGGAGACACGAGGAACTGCAAATGCTGGTTTACCAAAAAAGACACAAAGTGCTGGAGTAACTCAGCGGGTCAGGCAGCATCTCTGGAGAACCTGGATTGGTGACGTTTCATGTCGGCACCCTTCCTCAGACCCAACCTGCAAATGTCACCTATCCACGTTTACCAGAGATGCTGCCTGACGCGCTGAGATACTCCGGCACTTTTGTGTTTGTTACTAAGACGGGCTTCTTTCTGAACATACACTTTCTGAACACAGACAGGTACATGGATTGTGTTTAAGTGATGGATAGGACAGGTTTGGAGGGATATGGACCAAATGCCGGCAGGTGGGACTAGTGTAGCTGGGACATGTTGGCCAGTGTGGGGAAGTTGGGCCGAAGGGCCTGTTTCCACGCCTTATCACTCTACGACTCTATAACTCTACGCAGGAACAAGCCCTCGGCCCACAATGGCCGTGCTGGACATTTCCGCGCTCTATCTCTAGACTACACGAACCCAAACACCGCTCACCTTGCCGATACATTGGTGGTGAAATTTGCGCAGTCGTTAGCATGGAGGAGTTTGGTGGTCCCCGTGATATCCTCCCACTGGGCAGCGCCCGTTCCCCCTGTAGGAGTAAACACAGAAATGTGAATGCAGGCACGGGCAGATAAGACCAACACCATTATTGACATCTCTCCGAGCGGAGTGACAGAGCACTTTCCTCTGTCTCCGCAACAAATCGCTCGCTCGGTTCCTGTTTGCACAGCCAGTGACGACGGAATGCTTGGAGAATATTCTGTCGACAAGCTACAGGTGTAATATTTTACATCCTGCACTCATGGCTGACCCTCTGAATGGCCACTGGATGATGTCAGGCTGGAGGATGGAACGAGAAACAGGAGAGAGTCGGGACGAGAGGAAAGAGAATGTTAGTCTGACGAAGGGTCTTGACCCAAAAAATCACGCATTCATTCTCTCCAGAGATGCTGCCTGTCCCACTGAGTTACTCCAGCACTTTGGCGTTAACCAGCATCTGCAGTTCCTTCCTACACTGAGGAAAAGAAAGATAGACAAAAATGCTGGAGAAACTCAGCGGGTGAGGCAGCATCTATGGAGTGAAGGAAATAGGCGACGTTTTGGGTCGAGACCCTTCTTCAGACCCGACCCGAAACGTTGCCTATTTCCTTCGCTCCATAGATGCCGCCTCACCCGCTGAGTTTCTCCAGCATTTTTGTCTACCTTCAACTTTCCAGCATCTGCAGTTCCTTCTTAAACAACTGAGGAAAAGATTGGATTGGATTGGATTATTACTTGGACGGTTATTGGCTGCAACCTTCCCTTCATTGATGAACTGTAAAGGGCCAGGAAGCGAGCGGGCAAGATCATCTCTGACCCCTCTCACCCCGGCCATAAACTCTTTGAATCACTTCCCTCTGGAAGGCGACTCCGGACTGTCAAAGCTGCCACAGCCAGACATAAAAACAGTTTTTATCCACGAGTAGTTGCTCTACTCAACAGCCAAAAATCTGTAGCCTCCCTTTGATCTGGTAGTTTGTTGGTTCACATGCTTGATCAATGGTGTTTTATCATTAATGTTTTACTATTATTAATGTGTTTTATTAAAGTGTTTTCTTTTACTATTATTAATGTCTGAGTCATTTGTAACTGTCACTGTATGTCATGTTGTTACTTGTGGGCGGAGCACCAAGGCAAATTCCTTGTATGTGAATACTTGGCCAATAAACTTACTTACTTACTTAAAATATTGCAAATGAGTGATTAAAATATATAACATCTATCATTAAGAAGATCTGAGTGGATGTTGAAGAATTCTTTGTAGAACCTGAAGGATATTATTCGAAAGGTTATGTAAAATGGTGACAATTTGCAGCAGGGTAAAAATGTGTCTGGAAATCAATTAAAAATTGCACATTAGCCATCAGCTAGAAGTGCTGCTGCTGAGGCTTCTTCGACCCTTTTGTAATTTTGAACGGTTTGGAAAAGCTTCCAATCTCTCTGGGTTTTAACAGTTACAAATTACATCCCTCAAGGGACCTGAAATATTGACAGATATTATGCCGATATGTGAAACATTATGTTATGTTCTTGTGACAGGATACAGGATGCTTTTAAGGAGCATGCCGAGACCTTATTGGGTGGGAATCAGAAGAAAATCGGAAGGAGATGAGATTGAAAACAAATGTGGCTTAGAATTGTCATAGAGTGATACATAGAGTGAAGGGAACAGGCCCTTCGGCCCAACTTGCCCATACCGACCAACATGTCCCATCTACACCAGTCGCACCTTCCTGCATTTGGCCCATCTCCTTCTAAACCTGTCCTATCCATGTACCTGTTTCAGTTAACACTTATGAACTTGTGAACACGAATATTGTAAAAAAACACAAGGTGCTGGAGTAACATCTGGTGTCCCTTGAGAACAAAGTGAGTGTGTACATAGGGAAGGTAGACAACAAATACTGGAGAAACTCAGCGGGTGAGGCAGCATCGATGGAGAGAAGGAACAGGCAACATTTCTGGGTTGAGACCCTTCTTCAGACTGATGTCCGGGGAGAGGGAGGCACATAGATAAGGAAGTGTGAGGTGTGAAAGCAGGACAAAGGGCATGGAGATGTCTTGTAGGCTTGTGGGAGAGCTGGGAAGGGGGAGGGGAAGGAGGGAGAAAGCAAAATTGGAGGAGTCAATGTTCATACCATTGGGATGTAAACTACCCAAGCAAAATACGAGGTATTGTTCGATGCTTAGATATTGCAATACTCGACTGGACTGTTTGTGAGAAAGGAGCTTCATTATGTGTTTGCACTTTGCACATGAAAATAAAGGCATCATTGAGCCCCGAAGATAGACACAAAATGCTGGAGTAACTCAACGGGACAGGCAGCATCTCTGGAGAGAAGGAATGGGTGACGTTTCGTATCACGATGCTTCCTCGTTGGAATGAGCATGTGTGATAGAGATAGAGGGGAGAACAAGGTATGAAATTATATAAAGACATTTGGGTCAGTGAGCAATCGTTCTAGTGAGACCCCTGTTGATGTTAGCCTAGTTTAGTTTAGCAATACAGCGCAGAAACAGGCCCTTCGGCCCACCGAGTCCGCACCGACCAACAATCCCCGCACATTAACACAAGCCTACACACACACGGGACAATTTACACTTATACCAAGTGTACAAAGCCAAGCCAATTAACCTACTAATCTAAGATCTGGGAGAAAACCCCACGCAGGTCACGCAGGAGAACGTGCAAACTCCGTACAGACAGCACCCGTAGTGGGGATCGAACCCACTGTAAGCACTGTAAAGGGCCTGTCCCACTATAAGAGCTCTCCCGAGTTTTAAAAACACATCAAACTCGTGGTAAGTACGTAGAATGTACGAAGCGGGTACGTCGGAGCTCGGGGACGCCTCTTAGCGGCTCATAACGCTAACGGCAGGTACTCGGGAAACGCGGCAAGCTCGTGAAGTTTTTTCAACATGTCCACGAGAGCCACGAGTACCTACGAGCGGCTGTTACCGTAATTCTCCGAGTTCGAATCAGGGAAAACTCGTGAGAACTCTTGAATTACCTCGTACAGTGGGACAGGCCCTTAAGGCAGCAACTCTGCCACTGCGCCACCGTGTCGCCCTTGCAACTAGCTTGTAACTAGGGAAGTTTGTTCTGAAGATAAAGCAACATGAACCCGTGTGTGAAGTTCACCGCCTGCGTGCGGTTCACCAAAAGCTGTGCAGAGGGGATTAGGTGGACTGACCGATGACGCTGCACAGGAGCCTCAGGCTGGTCTCGTCGCCTTCACAGCTGTTCTGCCGGCTGTTCCTCCACGAGGGCGGCAGCGGGATGCGGAGACCTATCGGGATGTGGAATTTTCTTCGCCGTGGCTCCACCGTTACAATTGGACTGAAGGTCGCCTGGTTACCCACCAACTTTGTCACCAGCTCGTCGGGAATAGGCTGGGCCTGGGGAAAGACATGACCATCAGGTGCTATCACATCAACGGGTTTAGTTCACTTAGACACAAATAGCTGGAGCAACTCAGCTCTCTTGATGCTTTCAAGAGAGAGCTAGATAGGGATCTTAAAAATAGCAGAGTCAGGGGATATGGGGAGAAGGCAGGAACGGGGTACTGATTGGGGATGATCAGCCATGATCACATTGAATGGTGGTGCTGGCGAGAAGGGCCGAATGGCCTACTCCTGCACCTATTATCTATTGTCTATTGTCTATTGACAGGCAGCATCTGTCGAGAGAAGGGATGGGTGACGTTTTGGGTCCATGTTTAATTTATGAATTTAATTTCAGACTTTGTCTTTCCCTTTTTTCTCTGCCATGGCCATTTCAACGAGGAAGGGTCTCGACCAGAAACGTCACCCATTCCTTCTCTCCAGAGATGCTGCCTGTCCCGCTGAGTTACTCCAGCTTTTTGTACCTATCTTCGGTTTAAACCAGCATCTGCAGTTCCTTCCTGCACATTTAGTTCAGTTAAGTGTAGTTAAATGTTCTGGCAAGATACCCAGATACTCGGTGGCATTTTATAGATCAAAATGCTCACATCCTGTGAATTGAACGAAGTCCTAGACCGAATGGAATATCAAACATCGGACTGCGGGTGAATTGCAACCACTCGGCTGTGATAAAAAAAATTTTAAAAGTATTTTAAATGTTTGATGATCCCCAAGGATTTAAGGTACTTTGGAAAGTTATTATATACATCCAATGCCATTAGAGAGTCATGCACACTGGTCACACAACTAAACCTTCTAGACCGTTCCGTAGTTCAGTTTGGTTTAGTTTTGGAGATACAGTGTGCAAACAGGCCCTTCGGCCCACCGAGTCCGCACTGACCCCCTACACTAGTTCTATCCCACACCGCAGGGAAAAGTACTGGTAAATGGGATTTGTAAAGATATGTGCCTTGACGGACGGCACGGACATGTTGGGCTGAAGGGCCTGTTTCTCCCTCTGAGTGACCGTGACTCTATCAAGACTGGGGAGGCATTCCTTTAACCTTTCAACTTGTTGCATCACACGGTAAACAGCAAGAGAGTTCTCTTGTGTATCACCTCATATCTCTCCTACTTCAAGTTCAAACTCAAGTCCACATCTATTGTCACATGCACCAATGAAGGCACAGTGATATTTGGTTGACCATTCAGCCATACAAGTAAAAAGAACACAAGACCCGACTGAGTTTAACATAAACATCCATCACGGTGTAATCAGCATTGCTCACTGTGATGGAAGGTGATAAAATTCAATCAATCTTCCTCCTTTTGTTCACCCTCGGTTTGGGCCTTGAACCCTCTGCAGTCGCCGCTACAGACGGCCCGATGTTCCTAGATTACAATGGTGACCACACTTGAGAAGTTCCAAACATTTCTAGGGATCGTTGCGAAAGTTGCTTCGCTCAAAACCTGATTCAACATCGGTCATCCTCATGGCCAATAGCTGATGTCGGTAGTAATGTCGGTGAATCCACTCTCATGCATTATGTCCCCGTAAATGGACTTCCCTAACCTAAAGGTCACATTCTTTCGGTCATTTTAATTACTGTTTTTTTGAGGACACCAGTTTGTAATCGTGTCTAGGGGCGACACGGTGGAATAGCGGTCGAGCTACTGCCTTACAACGCCAGAGACCCCCCCAATTTGATCCTGACAAGGGGTGACTGATGGCTGGGGGGCACGGACCCGGTGAGCCAAAGGGCCCATTTCCACACTGTTTCTCTGAAGTCTAAATGCCAGATAAATAGCCCCCAGGTTAGTCAACTAGAGGTGAACAATGCTGGGGGTGGGTGAATAAAATGACTCCCTTCCTCGCACTCTTTTGAAGGTGGTTGCCGGAGGTTGCAGGTAGTGGAAGGTAAGACCTCCCTGGTGGAATACAACCACGTGAAAATAAGGTCTTTTAGCCTTCCACTACCTGCAACCTCTGGCAACCACCTTCAACCAGCATCACAACCGGCTTCGACTGAAAAATTACTGATTTTTAAAACGGCAACCTATTTTTAGTCGCGGCCGGTTTTTAATTTTTTGAAATAATCGCCGGAACATAGAAGAAGCGGAAACCACTTTCGACCATTAGGGAGACTGACAAAAACCTCCGGGAACCTCCGGAAACCTTGGGTGGGGCGCAAAGTCTCCAGAGGTTTCCGTTCAGGTTTCCTAAGTGGGACAGGGGCATAAAATTCACAACCTTTTTACCCCGTGGGCATTTTTCATCATGCTAGAAAAAACGCCCCGACCTACTTGATGCCACGAGTACCTACGACTAGCATCACGGCCTGCTACGATCTACCTACGACCTCCTACGATCTCCAACTACCTCGTAACGACCATGCTGCGAGTATGAGTCAGGGGCAAACTCGGCAGAGGTCGTGACTTAGGTCGTGAAAGTGGGACTGGCCCTTAAAGATGAAATGTTGAGAAAGGGTATTGTGGGTCATTGTAGCTGTGTAGATCAAGGTGAGTGGTTGGCGAGCTCCAAGATTACCTGCAGGCCCAGACGGACTTTCTTGATGACCGCTGATGCAGGGAAGGTTGTCTGCACCTGTGGTACCAGGGTGCTGCTCACCACTCCGCCCTCAGGCCCGATCCACTCCGTGTCCTGCTTGATGCGGGAGACGATGGCAAAGTAGAGCGGGAAGTCCATGGACGTGATGCGGCAAATCCGTTTCCGATCCAGCTCGTCCGTTGAGTCCAGATCTGTGCGGGCACAGTACAAGGCATCTGCCAACGTTAGCCCTGAATGCAGAGAGTTGCTGCCTAGCAGCAAATGCAGCACCAGGGACCCGGGTTCGATCCCGACCACGGGTGCTGTCTGTACGGAGTTTGTACGCTCTCCCCGTGACCTGCGTGGGTTTTCTCCGAGATCTTCGGTTTCCTCCCACACTCCAAAGAGCTGGAGTAACTTACGGGACAGGCAGCATCTCTGGAGAGAAGGAATGGCAGACGTTTCGGGTTGAGACTCTTGGTTTAGTTGAGAGATACAACGCGGTTAATTGGCTTGATAAATGTAAAAATTGTCCCTAGCGGGTGTAGGATCGGCCAAAAGAGTTTATTGTCTTCTGTCCCTGACAGGACAATGACATTCTTTCTGTTGTGCTAAGGAAAGAAAGAATTTCATTGTCCTGTCAGGGACACATGACAATAAACTCTTTTTGACTTTTGACTTTGACTTTTTTGACTTTTTTGACTTTGAGGATAGTGTTAATTTGCGGGGATCGCTGGTCGGCACGGACCTGGTGGGCCAAAGGGCCTGTTTCCGCGTTGTATCTCTCAACTACACTAAGAGTCTCAACCCGAAACGTCCGCCATTCCTTCTCTCCAGAGATGCTGCCTGTCCCGCAAGTTACTCCAGCTTTTTGTGTCTATCCTGAATGCTGAGAGTGGTTCCAGTCATGAAAAGATCGCTCGGAGTTCAAATCCCAGCCTGGCTCTGTCACAGATTTAATTCACTTTAAATAGCCTTGCATGAAGGACATGGAGGCGTTAGAGAGGAGGTCTACCAGGCATCTGCCAACGTTACCCCTGGCTGTGAGAGAAGATTTCAGTCATGAAAAGATCACTCGAAGTTCAAATCCCAGCATGGCTCTGTCACAAATTTAATTCAGTTTAAAATGCCCTATAGGAAGGATATGGAGATTTTGGAGAGGTCTACCAGGATCGACACAAAAGAAAGATCAGCCATGATTGAATGGCAGAGTGGACTTGATGGACAGAATGGCCTAATTCTGCTCCTATCCCATACAAACTTATGAACGCCAGCCATGGGTGGGGACCAGTCTCCACAGCCCGCTCGCCAGACCCCAGCGCATCCCTACCTTCGTCCATTCCGCTGAGGAGCTGCTCCAGCTGCTCCGACCCGCAACAGTTCCGGTGGTCCTTCCACGTCGACCCGTTCTCGCTGCGAAAGACCACCAGCTCTCGGTCCGACTGCTCCACCGAGGCAAAGTGCGGGATTTCCACAATGACGGGGCTGGATGAACAGAGAGGGAGGGCGACAGCGGAATAAGCGATCAATTACATTGGGGGAATACAGCAAAGAATTCTGCATTCAGCGCGTTTTCAAGAGAGAGTTAGATACAGCTCTTAAAGCTGCGGGAATCAAGGGACATCGGGAGAAAGTAGGAAAGGGGAATGATTTTGGATGATCATGTTGAATGGTGGCGCAGACTCGAAGGACCGAATGGCCTACTCCAGCACCTATTGTCTATGGTTCGAAAACACTCAGCCTTGGAGAACGACCAGAACTTAATCATCAAATTAATTCAACACTTGATTTTACTTGACACTTGCTTTAAATTGCTCACTCGTTGAGAGGCCTGAAAGGCATAGGGAGTGGATGTGGAGAGGATGTTTCCACTGGCGAGAGAGTCTGGGACCAGAGGTCATAGCCTCAGAATTAAAGGGTGCTCTGTTAGAAACGAGGTGAGGAGGAATTTCTTTAGTTGGAAGAGAGGTGATCTGTGGAACTCATTGTCACAGAGGGCTGTGGAGGCCAAGATGAAGGCAGAGATAGAGAAATTCTTGATTAGAACGGGTGTCAAGGGTAATGGGGAGAAGGCAGGAAAATGGGATTAGGAGGTAGAGATCAGCCATGATTGAATGGTGGAGACTAGATGGGCCTAATGGCCTAATTGTACTCCTGTTTGTTCCTTCCACTGCAATTATTGCCTTCAGAATACAGTACATAAAATTAATAGATTTCCGGAGATTACAGGAATCAAGGGATATGGACTGGTCCAGTTCTAGTAGAGAACTCATTTTAGTTTTGTTTTATTATCACGTGTACTGAGGTACAGTGAAAGGCTTTTTGTTGTGTGCTATCTAGTCAATGAAAAGACTCAACAGTATACAGATACAAGATATCAAAGCTATAGTGTTTAGTGCGTGTGGGATAGAACTGGTGTATGTGGTGATTGCTGGTCAGTGTGGACTCAGTGGGCTGAAGGGCCTGTTTCCGCGCTGTATCTCTACACTATAAGTCCTCCGCCTTGGGTATTCTGGACAAGACAGGTGCACTTACCCCTGGAAGCGGGTCCCGGCTGGTCCCAGTGCGACCACTCTGCTTCCCAGCCCTTCTCCTTCCACCAGCGGCGGTGGGCTCACCAGCTTCTGGGACTTCACCAGGCGGCAGGTGATGCGCGTGGGGGCGTTGCAGTTCTGCGGCGGTATGATGACCCGCATCCCGTTGTGCCGGCTGCCTCTCATCGAGCCCCCCCGGGCGTCCACCATGAAACTCACCAGAAAGCTGCCGAGAGAGACCACCAGTCAGCACAGGGAAACCCCTACAAGCCTCGTGACGCACGCGGACCTCCAGAGGACCGCGTGACGTAAAACCGATCCTGCCAGTGATCTTCACCGGCCTCTTATTGCAGGTGGTCCTAACTATTGGGGAACACCATGCAGCTGGAAGAGTCGCTGCCTCGCGGCGCCCGAGACCCAGGTTCGATCCTGACCTTGGGTACCATCTGCGTGGAGTTTGCACGTTCTCCCTGCGACGCCGTGGGTTTCCCTCCGGGTGCTCCGGTTCCCTCCCACATCCCAAAGACGTGTGGGTTTTCGGGATCTGTAAATTGTAAACCAGCCCCTAGTGTGTAGGGAGTGGATGCGAAATTGGGATAACATTGCAGTCATGTGAATGGGCAATCAGTGGTCGGCGTGGAGTTGGTGGGCCAAAGGGTCTGTTTCCATTCTACATCTTTCAATCAATCGAATGGACCTCTTGAATCTCTGCTTCAGGCACTGAACCAGAGTGTCCTGCCATGCTCTCTACCATCCTACTCTTGGTCAGCCAGCCTGCGGCTAAACGGTTGACTGAAAACATTCCACAGGCCTTGGGTTGAGTTGAGTTTATTGTCAACGTGTACCGAGGTAGAGTGAAAAGCTTCAATGGCGTGCTAACCAGTCAGCGGAAAGTCAACACATGATTACAATCGAGCTGTCAACAGCCTCCAGATAAAGTAAGCAACTGTGCTGTTGGAGTAGAGATCCAAAAGAGTTGGGCATTTGTAACACGTGATGATGGCTGATCCACGTCTGTGGCGAGCACACAATGAGCTGCCTGCGTTGGGCACCATCTTGGATCATTGTCTGAACACTGGGGACCTCAAATGGTGAATTTGTGTTGAGGCTAAACTCCTAACCTTCTGCTTAAGCCTGATGCTTTCTGTCCCCAGAATCAGAACTAAACATGGAGAAGCAGCGTTTAGTTTTTATGCACCACATATATGGAACAAACGTCCTGAAAAATGCAGGTCCGCTCCAACTCTCAGATCCTTCAATGTGCGCAATAACATAGAAACATAGAAAATAGGTGCAGGAGTAGGCCATTCGGCCCTTTGAGCCTGCACCGCCATTCAATATGATCGTGGCTGATCATCCACATCGACATGGTGTACTTGTTTTACTATACTGTGGTTGCAAGTTGCAGCGGCCATTTGGCCTGTTTTGCATGTCACTGATGATGGGCATGTGCCTTTAAATTTTAGACTGCCCGTTATATTGTGGGTGGGATTTTACGACGTGTTTTGGGGCGCGTCTGGAGCTTAGATGCTTGCGCAGAAGTCTAGTTTTTTAGATTAGTTTGGAGAGACGATGGAGAAGGTCAATCCTTCGACCATGTCATTGTTACGGAGACACGAGGAGTTTTCTAATGTCCAAAGTAATAAGCTGGAGTTCGAAGAAGATTGCAGTAACGAGTCAGAAGAAACTTGGATGTATCTCACTGTTTTCTATCAACAATAAAGCATTTATTCATCAAAAGACTGTGTTTGGAAGTCATATCTGAGAAGAAGCTCTGAAGGTCTCTGTGAGTGAGCTTGCATGTGTTTAGAAGACACCCCCTTCAACCATTCTCATCCAAATAGTGGCTAGCGTGCTACTTACCTGAAAGATATGAAAATCCGCCACTACACAAGTGTCATTTTCTACGCTGTTGTCTGCTGGGGCAACAACATCAGTGCTAAAACAGCAAGAAGTTGGACAAGCTGGTAAAACGAGCTAGCTCAGTGCTGGGGGGGGGGGGAGAGTGGACTCTGTGGTGGCTGTGCTGAGAGGCGAATGTGGAGCAAGGTGCAGGCCATCCTCGACAACTCCGGGCGCCCCCTCCATGAAACTCTGGAGGGTCAAAGGAGCACACGGAACAACAACCGGCTCCTCTCCCTGCGCTGTGGAACGGAGCGGTTCCGGAGATCCTTCACCCCTGCAGCCATTAGATTTTATAATACGGACCGCTAGGCTGTATGGGGATGCTTTTGCATTTTTAATAGTTAATTATTGGGTCTTTTTAAGTATTTATTGCTTTCAGGTATTGTCCATATTGTATTTTGTGTCTGCTTTCGTTCTGAATGTGTGGGTTTGTTGGCTGGGGGCTTCTGGACATCTGAATTTCCCTGAGGGGATCAATAAAGTATTTATTATTATTATTATTATTATTATTATTATTATTATTATTATTTTAAATCGGGGCTGAAGACTTTTCTCTTTGACGCTGCTTTTAATTCTTGGTTCTTGGTTATTTTCAATTTTAGTTATTTCAGGTATTTTCAATTATTTTCAATTTTAGTTAAATTAAAGAATTATTCATTTCTAAACCGGCACTGTAACTGTTATTCTTGTATTTCATACGTCTTATTCTATTTTAGCTTGTTTTTATTTATTTAGTCTTTTTAATTACTTTTTAATCGGTTTTGAATGCTTTTTAGTGCTTTGTGTAAAATTGCCTTGGTGCTGAAATGGGCTATATAAATAAACTTGCTTGCTTGATGCAACCTAACTTTATTTTCTAGCATCAAGCTTCGTAGCCTCCTTCTCCCCCAGGCTTGCCACACAAGGCTGTGGAGGCCAAGTCAATGGATATTTTTAAGGCAGAGATAGATAGATTTTTGGTGTTTAAGAGATACTGCAGATGCTGGAAAATCGTAGGTACACAAAAATGCTGGAGGAACTCAGCGGGTGCAGCAACATCTATGGAGCGAAGGAAATAGGCAACGTTTCGGGCCGAAACCCTTCTTCAGACAGGGAAACAAGCACCATTGTGTCATTCCTAACTGTCACTGCATGTCATGTTGTCACTTGCGGGCGGAGCACCAAGGCAAATTCCTTGTATGTGAATACTTGGCCAATAAACTTATTCATTCATTCATTCATTCTTCAGACTGCGTCCCTAAAGTCTGAAGAAGGGTTT
The DNA here is from genome assembly GCA_035221665.1 of Okamejei kenojei. Taxonomy (NCBI): domain Eukaryota; kingdom Metazoa; phylum Chordata; class Chondrichthyes; order Rajiformes; family Rajidae; genus Okamejei; species Okamejei kenojei. The sequence goes on from CM069168.1 coordinate 14,409,077, forward strand.
CGGCCCGAAACGTTGCCTATTTCCTTCGCTCCATAGATGCTGCTGCACCCGCTGAGTTTCTCCAGCATTTTTGTGTACCTTAGATAGATTCTTGATCAGTATGGGTGTGTCAGGGGTCATGGGGTGAAGGCAGGAGAATGGAGTTAGCAGGGAGAGATAGATCGGCCATGATTGAATGGCGGAGTAGACTTGATGGGCCGAATGGCCTAATTCTGCTCCTATCACCCGTGAGCATTAATTTTTCATAAATCGTCACAACAGCGTTAAACCTTCATCTGGAGCAGAAATCTCCCCAAGATTCTCTCAAAGCTGTGATATTTTCACTGATGATCGCACTGCAATTTAAAGCTTCGGAAATCAATTAAATGAAATAAGCTCCGTGCCTGCCAGCAGACACTCGTCAGGAAGATTGTTAGAATGAAGCTAGCGGCAAATGAAATACTCCAGGCAGGAGATTCAAAGCACTCATTACATTTGCAGTAAAGCCCAGCGATTAAAGGCCTGCTTCTTGCATCCTTGAAAGGATGTCACCCTCTGAGTGAACATTAAAGTCGCGAAATGTTAGTAACATGCTGAATGATAGCTGGTACCCCAGCCCTTACATCACCACCCACACTTGTGTCCCTCCACGCCTATTATAACAGTTTCAGTTCACTGCTCTGCCGCAGTCTACTGTGCCAGTAGCAGACGCCTCTGGCAAGCCTGAAGTTTGTCCAGTACTCAAGGTCAAGATCGATCTCACTTCTTAATCTAACATTGTGGAGTAGGCCGAAGATAGACACAAATTGCTGGAGTAACCCAGCCGGACAGGCAGCATCGCTGGAGGGATGGAATGGGTGACGTTTTGGGTCGACACCCCTCCTCAGACCCGAAACGCCACCTATTCCTTCTCTCCCCAGAGATGCTGCCTGTCCGGCTGAGTTACTCCAGCATTTTGTGTCTATCTCCGATTTAAACCAGCATCTGCAGTTCTTTCCTACATATTGTAGAGTAGGCCTTTGGATTTCAGTTTCTCTGCACACCAGCATGCATCTACTGACTGCACCCGTGGCTGACACACTCCAACACTTAGGTGTGTCTCCAATCTACTCATTCTACTTTGTACTCAGAGTCTGAAGTAGGATCCCAGCCCAAAGCCTCACCTATCCGTGTTTAGGAAGGAACTGCAGCTGCTAGTTTCAACTGAAGATAGGCACAAAAAGCTGGCGTAACTCAGCGGCAGAGCCAGCATCTTTGGGGAGAGAAGGAATGGGTGGCTTTTCGGGTCGAGACCCTTCTTGTTCTCCGGAGATGCTGCCTGACCCGCCGAGTTACTCCAGCACCTAGTGCCTTTTTCTGATTTCAGAGTTTAACCCTAATCCCACAAAGGAATTGGGTTCACGGAGACACAATAAACCGCAGATGCTGGGATCCTGAGGAAAACACAGAGTGCTGGAGGAACTCAGCAGGTCAGGCAGCATCCGGAGAGGGACTGGACACTCACGTTTCGAGTCGGGACACTTCTTCCGACCCGAAACTTCACCTGGCATTCCCTCCCCAGGTTCTGCCTGACCCGCTGAGTTCCTCCAGCACTTTTGTGTTCTGCTGAATGAAATGGCTCCTTTCAATCTATTTTTATTAAATCCGTTAATCAATTTAAACACACCCACTGGAATATCCCTTCATCTATTTCTTTTTCAGGAGGATGCAAGCCTGCTCTTTGCAACTTCCCGTTGGAAACAAGCACCATTGTGTCATTCCAAACTGTCACTGCGTGTCATGTTGTCACTTGCGGGCAGAGCACCAAGGCAAATTCCTTGTATGTGAATACTTGGCCAATAAACTTATTCATTCATTCGTGCATTCACTGTGTCGCTAATGTTTTCCACAATGATGAATGAATGAATCTTTCAGTTTGCAGTATCGGGCAGACTGGTGGGAGAGAAACGACTCCGACAACAAAGGGTTAAACTATCTGGCTAAATAATCACACAAATAATCCGACAGTGACAGGTTAATCTAGTAGACTGATCAACTAAACACAGGTTAATCCAACACATATGAGTTAATAGACAATAGACAATAGACAATAGGTGCAGGGGTAGGCCATTTGGCCCTTCGAGCCAGCATCGCCATTCACTGTGATCACGGCTGATCATCCCCAATCAGTACCCCGTTCCTGCCTTTTCCCCATATCCCCTGACTCCGCTATCTTTAAGAGCCCTATCTAGCTCTCTCTTGAAAGTATCCCGAAAACCGGCCTCCACCGCCCTCTGAGGCAGAGAATTCCACAGACTCACCACTCTCTGTGAGAAAAAGTGTTTCCTCGTCTCCGTTCTAAATGGCTTACTCCTTATTCTTAAACTGTGGCCCCTGGTTCTGGACTCCCCCAACATCGGGAACATGTTTCCTGCCTCTAGCGTGTCCAAGCCCTTAACAATCTTATATGTTTCAATGAGATTCCCCCTCATCCTTCTAAACTCCAGAGTGTACAAGTCCAGCTGCTCCATTCTGTCAGCGTATGACAGTCCCGCCATCCCGGGAATTAACCTTGTAAACCTACGCTGCACTCCCTCAATAGCAAGAATGTCCTTCCTCAAATTAATCTATCAGATCACAATTGATAGGGGTGACTTGACTTTGCAAACTGTGTCCCTGTCCCTGTACCAAACCAAGCCACAGGCCGAGTTCTTTATGCCAGTTGTACCCTGACCTCTACTCACTGACCTCAACCTCGTTTCTGGAGCCCCTGACTCCAGTCTGTCCTCTGACCCGGTGTCAAAGCCTAGTTCAATATTGAGTGCAGTCTAACTCCGACTGTCGTCTTCATCCTAACTACAGCCCCAGGCACAAATCTTCCTCCCAATTCCAATCCCTCACCTTAATCTTTCCCCCGACCGGCCCCAAGCCTTGACCCCGATCTGTCTCCCGATACTGGATCCCTGACCCCATTCTTCCACCCCATCCCACACCAGGGACAAATCGTTCTCCTCCTTGCAGACCCTGACCTCTTTTCACCCAGAGAGTTGTCAATCTGTGGAATTCTCTCCCACAGAGGCAGTGGAGGCCAGTTCACTCGATGTTTTCAAGAGAGAGTTGGGGCTAACGGAATCAAGGGATACAGGGAGAAAGCAGGAACGGGGTACTGATTCTGGATGATCAGCTATGATCATATTGAAAGGCGGTGCTGGTCCAAAGGGCAGAATGGCCTACTCTTGCACCTATTTTCTATGTTTCTTTGATCCTAATCTTTCTACTAATCCCTGATTCTGACCCTAATTTTTCACCCCATCCTAAACCCTGACCTTAATCTTTCTCCCCTAATCTGCCCTCCGACCTTAATCTTTCACCTGATCCCAATCTGCCTTCCGACCCCTCTCTCACATGTTCACAAGTTGTCGGACTAGAATTAGGCCATTCGGTCCATCTAGTCTACTCCACCATTCAATCATGGCTGATCTCTGACTCCTAATCCCATTTTCCTGCCTTCTCCCCATAACCCTTGATGCCCATCCCAATCAAGAATTTGTCTATCTCTGCTTTACAAATATCCACTGACTTGGCCTCCACAGCCCTCTGTGGCAATGAGTTCCACAGATTAGCTTCCCCCTGACTGAAGACCACCCACTGACCCCCCCCTCCTCCCCCACTCTGGCTCCTACATTGTTGTGTCTGTCTATGGGACAGACTGATAGAGGTGAGCTGTGATGCAGCTCACGCTAGTTCCCCATTGCCAGCAAGGGGTGGGCAGAGCTGCAAGCTGGAGGGGACTGCAGAGGTGCAGCTGCAAAGGTGCCCGGCTTCAACCAAACCGACTGCACTTTCTGGCCCCCACTAACCCGGACCGGACAGGGTTAGGTTCAAGTGTGTTACAAGGAGCAACACTGCTGGTGGCTTCACTAGTGAGACATGAAACAAGGTAGACAGGAGATGTTGCTGGGTACAGATTGCCTCCCTGGGCCCCAGCAACCTCTGACGAGAGGGTGAGGAACTAAGACTTCTACAAGGAGAAGATGAAAGAAGAGCATAAGGGAGAGACAATGGGAGGAGGCTGATTACCTCCTCTCATGTACCACTTACCCAGGAAGGACAATGCTGGCATTGTCGAGAGAGTTGGTGCTATCGTACATGTCTGCAGAAGGCCTGCTGAGTTCACTGATGGAGATAAAATGAGAGAGACACTGCATGAGGTGACCTCCAGTCTAGACATCCCAGACTCGCTTCCCCAGTGGGTCCAGAGAGGACGTCTACTGCATTTGTCTTCGTGAAGATCTGGGCAGCCCATTGGCCTAGTGGATGCACCACCCAACGCCCACTTACCCTGTGTGGATGGGACTGGCAATCGGGCTGATGTTATCGGACGTCTCAGTGGCCGGGCTGCTGGGCGTGAAGGAGTCCTCATCAAAGTCCTTGGACAAGGAGATGGATGCCTGTTGCTGCACAGAGAGGGGGAGGGAAAAGTAAGGCAGCTTCACTGAACACAGGGTTCGATCCCAACCACGGGTGCTGTCTAGTACGATATAACGACGGCACTTTGTTGCCAGACCGAGGTCTAAAATTTGTTTTTGCACGTAGCCATACAATAAAATAAAGAACACAACACACAATAGAGTCCAACATAAGACATCCCCACACAGCAGAATCAAAAATCAAAGTAAGGCACCAAAGTCAGTACAGAGAGATACAGCACAGAAACATACCCTTTGGCCCAACTAATCCACAACGACCAGCGATCCCCATACACTCGCACTATCCGACACACACTAGGGCCAATTTGCCTAAAAACTTGTATATCTTTGGGAGGAACCTGGAGACCTCTTCTCCCTGTGACCGCATCAGTTTTCTCTGGGCGCTCCGGTTTCCTCCCACACTCCAGCCTCCAAAGACTTACAGGGTTGTAGGTTAATTGTCTTGGTATGAGTGTAAATTGTCCCCAGTGTGCGTAGGATAGTGTTAATGTGCGGGGATCGCTGGCTGTTGTGGATTCGTTGGGCCGAGTGTCCTGTTTCCCCGCTGGACCTCTAAACTAAACTAAACTAAATTAAACAGAGCACGCGCGAGCTGCATTTCTACGAACCTTGTACCCGCCCTCCAATCTCGTGAGGAAAATTCCTGCCAGTCTTGTGGGTGGCACGGGTGGCAGAGCGGTGGAGTTGCTGCCTTACTACGGGCACTGTCTGCGCGGAGTTTCTACGTTCTCCCCGTGACCGCGTGGGTTTTACTCCGGGTTCTCCGGTTTCCTCCCACGCTCCAAAGACGTGCAGGTTTTTGCAGGTTAATTGGCTTCGGTAAAATTGTAAACTTGCCCATGGTGTGTAGGATAGTGCGAGTGTACGGGGGGGGGGTGGCTGGCCGGCGCATGTTTCGGTGGACTGTTTCCGTGCTGTGTTTCTAAAGTCTAAAGATTGAAAACGCCCAATGTGTCCATACCTGTTCTGCTTGAGGTGGGATCTGGTCTTTCGCAGCCATGTTATCCGGTGCGGCAAATGACATTCTGTGCACTGCAGGAGAGCACGACCTGGAGAGAACGACAAACGCAAAGAAACTCACACCACCTTCCCCTTAACCTATCCCGAACTCTCCTCCAGTGAAAATATCATCCACGCACACCTTCTCCATGACATTATCAATGTTGGAATGAAGACTCAAATACACCGGCTCGACTTCATTCCTTGGCCTGGAGTTCATAGAAAATCATAGAATCATAGACAATAGGTGCAGGAGTAGGCCATTCGGCCCTTCGAGCCTGCACCGCCATTCAATATGATCATGGCTGATCATCCAACTCAGTATCCTGTACCTGCCTTCTCTCCATACCCCCTGATCCCTTTAGCCACAAGGGCCACATCTAACTCCCTCTTAAATATAGCCAATGAACTGGCCTCAACTACCTTCTGTGGCAGAGAATTCCACAGATTCACCACTCTCTGTGTGAAAAATGATTTTCTCATCTCGGTCCTAAAATACTTCCCCCTTATCCTTAAACTGTGACCCCCTTGTTCTGGAGTTCCCCAACATTGGGAACAATCTTCCTGCATCTAGCCTGTCCAACCCCTTAAGAATTTTGTAAGTCTCTATAAGATCCCCCCTCAATCTTCTAAATTCCAGCGAGTACAAGCCGAGTTCTGGGGGATGTCCTACATCTGATGTTCAAGAAGTGGCCTGAACATTGACTTCTCTAATTTCCGGTAGCCCTTGCTATCTCCTCCCCTTCTCAGCTCTCCTCAGCCCTCTGGCTCCTCTTCTTCCTTTCTTCTTCCCGCCCCCCCCAGCCTGCATCAGTCTGAAGAAGGGTTTCGGCCTGGAACGTTACCTATTTCCTTCGCTCCATAGATGCTGCCGCACCAGCTGAATTTCTCCAGCATTTTTGTCGTCTTACATCTGATCTTGGTTCTTTACATAGATACATAGACAATAGGTGCAGGAGTAGGCCATTCGACCCTTCGAGCCAGCACCGCCATTCAATGTGATCATGGCTGATCATCCACAATCAGTAGCCCGTTCCTGCCTTCTCCCCATACCCCTTGATTCCACTAGCCCTAAGAGCTCTATCTAACTCTCTTTTGAATGCATCCAGTGAATCGGGCTCCACAAATTCACAACCCTCTGTGTGAAAACGGTTTTTCCTCATCTCAGTTCTAAATGGCGACCCCTTATTCTGAAACTGTGGCCCGTGGTTCTGGACTCCCCCAACATCGGGAACGTGTTTCCTGCATCTAGCGTGTCCAATCCCTTCTCAATTTTATATGTTTCTCTAAGATCCCCTCGCATCCTTCCAAATTCCAGTGAATACAAGCCCAGTCGCTCCATTCTTTCATCATATGACAATAGACAATAGACAATAGGTGAAGCAGTAGGCCAATTGGCTCTTTGAGCCAGCTATTCACTAATGATCATGGCTGATCATCCACAATCAGTACCCCGTTCCTGCCTTCTCCTCATATCCCTTGACTCCACTATCTTTAAGAGCTCTATCTAACTTTCTCTGGAAAGCATCCAGAGAATTGGCCACCACTGCCTTCTGAGGCAGGGAATTCCACAGATTCACAACTCTCTGGGTGACAGTCCGCCATCCCTGGAGTTAACCTGGTGAACCTGCGCTGCACTCGCTCAATAGCAAGAATGTCCTTCCTCAGTTAACCTGACACAGCTAAAAAGGAACCTGAAAGGAAACTGATCTGAAGGATGCTCAACATGGCACGATGTGAGCCTTGATCCACCATGGAACGTAGAGATAATTCCACTAGCACTGGGTGGGTAGGTCGACTGAGCCAACAGTGTGGTGTTATTGCCAATGTGCGACATCTATATCCCAACACATCCCTATACTTGAATGCACTCAAACAACGGAATAGGATTCATCCTCTATTGTACGTAGAAACATAGAAAATAGGTGCAGGAGGAGGCCATTCAGCCCTTCGAGCCAGCACCACCATTCATTGCTATCATGGCTGATCGTCCCCAATCAATAACCCGTGCCTGCCTTCTCCCCATATCCCTTGACTCCACTAATCCCTAGAGCTCTATCTAACTCTCTCTTAAATCCATCCAGTGATTTGGCCTCCACTGCCCTCTGTGGCAGGGAATTCCACAAATTCACAACTCTCTGGGTGAAAACATTTGTTCTCACCTCAGTCTCCCCTTTATTCTAAGACTATGGCCCCCGGTTCTGGACTCGCCCAACATTGGGAACATTTTTCCTGCATCTAGCTTGCCCAGTCCTTTTATAAATTTATATGTTTCTATAAGATCCCCCCTCGTCCTTCTAAACTCCAGTGAATACAAGCCTAGTCTTTTCAATCTTTCCTCAGAAGACAGTCCCACCATCCCAGGGATCAATCTCGGGAACCTACGCTGCACTGCCTCAATCACAAGGATGTCCTTCCTCAAATTAGGAGACATGGCCCACTGCATGCATCTCCTCACAGCGCACACTGAGACCATGCGACAGAAGACGAATTCCCCCCCAAAGAGTCTTACACGTCAAAATCAGTTGTCTTCTTTGCAGATAAGTAGTCTTCCTCTTGCTCCTTTGAGTCGTCCTGTTTCAGATACTTGTTTGTATCTACTCTGAGGATATCTTCTCCTGTTGATCAGAGAGGTCAAGAAGTAGGCAAGGATTTCTCCATTGGGACAAGTTCTGTATATCCCTTCCCCCACCCCCCCCCGATCCTTCCCCTCCTTGGACACATCCATGCTAAAGCCCTGAATGGAAATGCCTGGGTTCTTAAGGGCATCTCCTCAAGTGTGCTGCCCAGATCATTGTCCACTGGACATCACAAGAAACCATTTCAAGGCAATTATTGGGAGACCCACTTTCTCCGACCCATTAAATCAGAGACGATACATGTGTCCAAGTGGGGCTGAGCAGTAAAATGGAGACACAGATAATGGAATCTCGAGCAAAAAGCAAAAGTGCTGGAGGAACTCAGCGGGTCAGGCAGCATCTGCGGAGGGAAATGGACAAATGTTATCTGACCTGCTGAGAGAGAGATAGAGATAGAGAGAGAGAGAGCATTCCAGCACTTTGTATTTAGTTAGAGGCGAGCATTGGCGTGCTCTGGACTTTGATGCAGAAATGTCCCTCCAAATCCAAAATCCTGGAAACTCTTCAATAAAGAGCTGCCCCTCTTCCCAAACTTTGCCAGAGCTGGAATGGTAACAGCACGTTATGGCCCCAAGCTGGAGTAACGCTGGGATTTGGAGCGAGTTGTACAGGTGATGGATGAAATGGCCAGAAATACAAATGGTTCAATCTCATTTTGCTTCAATGTCCTGCAGCATGGAATGGGGTTGTGCCTCAGTTAGGTTAACACCGGCCACAGGGACTTGAAGCAAAAAGCAGACTCATACCTAGGAGAGTGTGGGGGTTTCCTAGGAAGCAAGAGAGGTGACATTTAGACCACAGCATAGAGAGCACTCACAAACCTACCTGTCCTTTTTACAATACAGTAGCTTCGTTAGGGACACTACGAGAGACGCAACATATTAGGCTAAAGACCAGAAGCCACAGCCTCAGAATAAAGGGACGGACCTTTAGAAAGGAGATGAGGAGGAATTTCTTTAGTCAGAGGGTGGTGGATCTGTGGAATTCATTGACTGCGGATGCCAGGTGAATGGATATTTTTAACGCAGAGATAGATAGATTCTTGATTAGTTCGGATGTCAGGGGTTATGGGGAGAAGGCAGGAGAATGGGGTTGAGAGGGTAAGATAGATCAGCCATGATTGAATGGCGGAGTAGACTAGACTTGATGGGCCGAATGGCCAAATTCTGCTCCAACAACTTATGAACGTGATGAATTCTGAATACAAAATTAACATCAGCAACAGTGACCAAGATGCTCCTCAATTATCATGCAAAAACCCCTTCACCTCCCCTCTAGAAGGATATCTAACCTCAAGTAGTCTGGTGACTCCAAACCCCTGGCAATGTCTTAACCTTCACATCAAATGGCCATCTGAGCACTCTGTGAATGGACGGTCGATGGTCAACATGGACTCGGTGGGCTGAAGGGCCTGTTGTATCTCTGTATCTCTAAATTAAACTGAACTCTCCTGCATTTCCTCCCTTCCACCTCTGTACACCTTGATTAAATATATTGTAAAAATACATCAAATATTAAATACATTATTAAATACATTATACCTGAAGAAGGGTTTCGACCTGAAACGTTGCCTATTTCTTTTGTCTAACACTTCTACATTTCTAACACTTTTTCACACGGAGAGTGGTGAGTCTGTGGAATTCTCTGCCTCAGAGGGCGGTGGAGGCAGGTTCTCTGGATGCTTTCAAGAGCTAGATCGGGCTCTTAAAAATAGCGGAGTCAGGGGATATGGGGAGAAGGCAGGAACGGGGTACCGATTGGGGATGATCAACCATGATCACATTGAATGGCGGTGCTGGCTCGAAGGGCCGAATGGCCTACTCCTGCACCCATTGTCTATTGTCTATTTCCTTCGCTCCATAGATGCTGCCTCACCCGCTGAGTTTCTCCAGTATTTTTCTCTACCGTATTAAAAGGCTAATAAGTATTGCTCACCCGACTGATATAAAATTAATGTTGTAAATAAGATGTTATATCAAGGAACTGGGATTGGCATTAACCTGATAGGGATCTTTTAGATTCACTGACAACATTTTTTAACCTGCAGAGTTTGTGTTTGGGATCGAAACAACTCAGGTTGTATGCTGACTAAGGAATAACTTTGTGATAGATCAGTGTGAGGTGTCATAGTTAAAGAAGATCTTTCATATGTTTAAACGCCTATGAGTGTAACACGGTGGGTCAAGCCCTCGCCGAGAGATTCCATCACTCACCTTCATCCTCCGACACGTCCAGGCTTTCATCAACAGTTTCAGGAAAACTCAGTCTGTGCTTCTCCGTGATGGTCTGTGGGGAAAATGTGGCATTGGTTATAAATGGATTCATCAGTGTTGACAACGAACGCTTCCGTCAGATGTCACAAGGGACCACACGTCAAACGAGAAGCGTTTAGATCACTCTGAAGAAGGGTTTCGAACCGAAACATCACCCATTCCTTCTCTCCAGAGATGCTGCCCGTCCCGCTGAGTTACTCCAGCTTTTTGTGTCTAACTCGGGAAGATCGGACAGGTACTAAGAGGCATACAAAATGGAAGCAAGGGTAGACAATTAGGCTCCTCCTGCTTCTCCACCATTCAGTTAGACCCTGGCCTTCTCTGCACCACTTTCCTGCAGTAATACATATCCCTCAACCCCTTCCCATCCATTAATTGTTACCTTAGTTGAGTTTAGTTTATTGTGTATCGAGGTACAGTGAAAAGCCTTTGTTGCGTGCTAACCAGTCAGCGGAAAGACAATACATGATTACAATCGAGCCATGATAAAGAGAGTAAGTCAAAAAGGCACAACAGAGGATGTACTTCCTGCGGCAGCTGAGGAAGCACAATCTGCCACAGGCAATGATGGTCCAATTCTACACGGCCATCGCAGAGACTGTCCTCACCTTCTCCATCAGGGTCTGGTTCGGCTCAGCCACCAAGCACGACACCTGGAGGCTGCAGCGAATCGTCCGATCAGCAGAGAAGGTTATTGGCTGCAACCTTCCCTCCATTGATGAACTGTACACTGCAAGGGCCAGGAAGCGAGCGGGCAAGATCATCTCTGACCCCTCTCACCCTGGCCACAAACTCTTTGAATCACTTCCCTCTGGAAAGCGATTGTCAAAGCTGCCACAGCCAGACATAAAAACAGTTTTTATCCACGAGTAGTTGCTCCACTCAACAGCCAAAAATCTGTAGCCTCCCTTTGATCTGGTATTTTGTTGGTTCACATGCTGGATCAATGGTGTTTTATCATTAATGTCTTATCATTATTAATGTTTAGTGTTTTCTGAGTCATTCGTAACTGTCACTGTATGTCATGTTGTTACTTGTGTGCGTGGAGCACCAAGGCAAATTCCTTGTATGTGAATACTTGGCCAATAAACTTACTTACTTACTTCGTAACGTGAATAACGTTGGATGTTGGATATACGCAACGCCAGACCACCACAGCGTCCTTAGTTAGAAAACTCCAAACACTTTGTTTTGTTCATTAGTGTCATGTGTACAACATTGACTTCTCTACTTTCAGATAGCCCTTGCTTTCTCCCTCCTTCCCCTCCCCCTCCCCCTTCCAAATTCTCCCACAAGTCCTGCTGTCTCCGCCTACTTCCATTCTTTTTCCTGCCCCCCCCCCCCCCCCCCCCCGACATCAGTCTGAAGATGGGGTCTTGACCCGAAAAGTCACCAATTCCTTCCCCCCCTTAGATGCTGCCTCACCCACTGAGTTTCTCCAGCATTTTTCGCCCACCCAGGGTACACATATTGTGTGGTATCCAGTCAGTGAAAAAACTATACATGGTTACGGTCAAGCTGTCCACAGTGCACAGATACAGGATAAAGGGCATGACATGCAGTCCAGTGAAGTCCGATGAAAGATAGTTTGAAGGCCTCCAATGAGGTGGATGGGAGGTCAGGACCACACTCTAGCCGGTGAGAGACAACAGACAATAGACAATAGGTGCAGGAGTAGGCCATTCTGCCCTTCGAGCCAGCACCGCCATTCAATGTGATCATGGCTGATCCTCCCCAATCAGTACCCCGTTCCTGCCTTCTCCCCATATCCCCTTAACTCCGCTATTTTTAAGAGCCCTATCTAGCTCTCTCTTGAAAGTATCCAGAGTACCGGCCTCCACCGCCCTCTGAGGCAGAGAATTCCACAGACTCACCACTCTCTGCGACAAAAAGTGTTTCCTTGTCTCCGTTCTAAATGGCTTACCCCTTAATCTTAAACTGTGGTCCCTGGTTCTGGACTCCCCCAACATCGGGAACATGTTTCCTGCCTCTCACGTATCCAAACCCTTAACAATCTTATATGTTTCAATAAGATCCCCTCTCGCTTTTCTAAACTCCAGAGTGTACAAGCCCAGCCGCTCCATTCACTCAGCATATGGCAGTCCCGCCATCCCGGGAATTAACCTTGTAAACCTACACTGCACTCCCTCAATAGCAAGAATGTCCTTCCTCAAATTAGTGGACCAAAACTGCACACAATACTCCAGGTGTGGTCTCACTAGGGCCCTGTACAACTGCAGAAGGACCTCTTTGCTCCTATACTCGACTCCTCTTGTTATAAAGGCCAACATGCCATTCGCTTTCTTCACTGCCTGCTGTACCTGCATGCTTACTTTCATAGACTGATGTACAAGGACCCCCAGATCCCGTTGTACTTCCCCTCTTCCCAACTTGACACCTTTTAGATAGTAATCTGCCTTCCTGTTTTTGATACCAAATGAGAGAATGGTTCCGTTGCCTGATAACAGTTGGGAAGAAACCTACAAACCTGAACGTTATCCCACGAGGTCCAACAGGGAGAACGTACAAACTCCGTACAGACAGCGCCTGTAGTCAGGATCGAACCCGGGTCCCTGGAGCTGGGAGGCAGCAACTCTACCACTGCGCCACCATGCCGTTCTTTCTATCTGAGTTGCAGGTGTTCCTGAAGCAATTGGGCCAAACCAGGTGAATGGAACTGTATCCAACACATCATCATTGGTGGTGGCTTTGAGCTATTGACTGCAGTGTGTTTTTTTCAGAATCAACCACGCAATTTCCAGCCAAGGACAGACGATCGGCCGCTGAGGTCATTGATTCCAGCGGGGATCTGCCAACTGCATCAATTGGCAGCAGTCCAGACCCTGTACTTCCTGCAGAGTTAAAAGCGACTCTCGATTGTCGAGGGATTCTGTTGTGGGCGGCTGGATAATTGCCTTGTTCTCAATTAAGCATCCGTTCAGTTTTCCGGGGAGGGAGGGTTGAAGTGAACCCCGAGGAGTTAGGTGGAAACCTGGACTTCCGACCAGATTAGGGACGTCACGGTGGCGCAGCGGTTGAGTTGCAGCCTTACAGCGCCTGAGACCCAGGTTCGATGCTGATTGCGGGCGCAGTCTGTACGGAGTTTGTACGTTCTTCCCATGACCTGTGTGGGTTTTCTCCTGGAGCTCCGGTTTCCACCCACACTCCAAAGACGTACAGGTTTGTAGGCTAATTGGCTTCGCTAATATTGTAAATTGTCCCTGGTGTGTGTGGGATAGTGTTAGTGTACGGAGTGATCACCGGTCGGCACGGACTCTGTGGGCCGAAGGGCCTGTTTCTGTGCTGTATCTCTAAACTAAACTAAACTAAACATCAAAGATAGACACAAAAAGCTGGAGTAACGCATCGCTGGAGAAAAGGAAACGGTAAGGGCCTTTCTCACTTGGGCGTCATTTGCGCGTCTTGCAGATGGCGCGCAAAGATTTTGTACGTCCCAAAATCCTGGGGGCCGCGCGCATCCGCGCGTCACTGCCTACGTCACCACGCACCGTGCGTGCGTAATGCGCACCGTGCTCGCATCACATGCGCATCGCGACGCGCGTGTCTTGCGTCGTGACGCTTAAATTATGTTGCGTAAATGACACGCAAATGACGCCCAAGTGGGACAGGCCCTGTAACGTTTCAGGTCAGACTGGGAAGAAGTCTGAAGAAGAGCCGTGTCTTGAAACGTCACCAGTTCCTTTTGTCCAGAGGTGCTGCCTGTCCCCTAAGTTGCTGCAACTTTATGTGCCCGTCTTGGGTGTAAATCAGCATCTGCCACTCCTTCCGAAACAAAACATCCTCCAGCGCACGCTTCCTGGCGCATGGTGCAACGCATGACGGAGGTCGTGAGCATGCGTGTGTGCAACAACCGGGTTGCAGCCCCCCACTGTGAATAAGTGACTGCGCCCACCGTCTGGGTTGGTCACCGCTGGCCCACACTCACGATGCTCATGGTTTCGTCAGTGACAATCTTCAACACGTCCGTTACGGAGATGTAACCGAGCCGCCTTGCGATCGCCAACGCTGTGCTTCCATGCTGAAAGTGGATCAGAACAGTGCTAGGTTTAGTTTAGTTTGGAGATACAGCCCTTCGGCCCACCGAGCCCCTGCCGACCAGCGATCCCCGCACACATCTTCTTCTACTTGCTCGTGGCGTGCACAGCCTAAAGTTGTAGGACAACTTGTTGTGTTTGATCTTCTGTTTGTGCACGCCGGGTTGATTGCAGGGTGGACTACGTGAAGGTTGCAATCTCCCCGCGCACTAACACTATCCTACGCACACTCGGGAGAATTTACATTTATAACCAAACCATACCACGATACAGACGGCTGCTCACTACGTACCGTGGTGATTTCATTGGGAGAGGCTCCGTGCTTTAGGAGGAGGTTAACGACATCTGTGTGGCCCTGCTGTGCAGCCTGGTGCAAGGGCGTGTGTCCAATCTATAGGTGGGGGAGTGGGAGAGAGAGGGAGGAGAGGGGAGAGGGAGAGAGAAAGAATGAGTTATTAGATGCACCGATTGACAATCCCACCAAAAAAATCCCGTCTGACTCTGCTCCCTGCTTGCTTCTGCTGTTATTTCTCACCTCCCCACCATTAAAGGGATCTACAGGAGTCGCTGCCTCAAACAGGCAGCCAGCATCGTCAGAGACCCACACCACACCCTGGCCACGCTCTCATTTCAATCCTGCCATCGGGGAGAAGGTACAGGAGCCTGAAAACGCCCAGGTTCAGTTCAGTTTAGTTTATTGTCACGTGCACCGAGATACAGTGGAAAATCTTTTGTTGCGTGCTAACCAGTCAGCAGAAAGCCAAGGTAATCCAAAATGCTGGAGAAACTCAGCGGGTGCGGCAGCATCTAAGGAGCGAAGGAAATAGGCAACGTTTCGGGACGAAACCCGGAAGGGTTTCGGGCCGAAACGTTGCCTATTTCCACCCCCCGAAACATTGCCCATTTCCTTCGCTCCGTAGATTTCCTTCCAGAGCTCCTCACTGTACCTCGTTGCAGGTGACAAGAATACACCTAAAGCTGAACGCTGCGTCAGTCACATCTCCAGTCCGCATCCGCCAATCCTGAGGTTAAAAGAATAAAAAGGCCACAGGGTTTCTCATCAAATGCCAAGGAACTAATTAGAAAGTGCGTCTACCTTGGTTTTGTAATTGACGTTCGCCTGGTTCTGGAGCAGAAACTTCACCATGTTTATGTTTCCGTGGTGGCAGGCCATATGCAGCGCAGTGTATCCAGACTGTAATACAAAAAAAAAAGTCATTCCTTTTACACAGCGTAACCTCAACACAGCAAAACATGTCGCAACCAAATGACACCGGGCAGGCACACTCAAACCAACGTCAATACCAACAGCTCGGTTTGTTGTTGGGTCCGTCAGTTTTATTTTGTGCCCGGTTCCTGAGTTTAGTTTGGAGATACAGCACGGAAACAGGCCCTTCGGCCCATCGAGTCCGCACCGACCAGCGATCCCCGAGCGCCAGCACTATCCTACACACACACACACTAGGGCCTGTACGTTTTTGGAGTGTGGGAGGAAACTGGAGCTGGAGCACCCGGAGAAAACTGGAGCTGGAGCGCCCGGAGAAAACCCACGCAGCTCACGGGGGGAACGTACAAACTCCGTACAGACAGCACCCGTAGTCAGGCTTGAACCCGGGTCTCTGGCGCTGTGAGGCAGCAACTCTACCGCTGCGCCACCCTGCCACCCCCATTCTCTTTCTTACCGACTTCTGTCCGCCATATGACTGCTAGCTCGTCAACCCAGAAATGACGGCACGATCTACCACCACGTTCCTCACTGCTTACCGCCCCTCTGTGTCTTCTGCCAGTCTCAAGCCAGCATTTGTTCTGATTTTGAATCCACGGAACTCCACTGCAATATTTTGTGTCTACCTTCGATTTTATCTAGCATTTGCAGTTATTTCTTGCATAGGGTAAAGGTTTGCCCTGTCAGTGCAGGGTATTGAACTCCAGTGTCTCTTTAAACAATATTAACTAAACTCAATGCTTTTTTTTTGTTACTACATGGTAACCCTCCAAATCCCAAATCCCCTCTTCACAACCCATCCATTATGAACCTTTCAATGTGCACATTCTCCAAACAGCTTTTAGACGTTAGAGACACAGCGTGAAATCTGGCCCTTTGGCTCACTGAGTCCGCACCGACCAGCGAACACCCCGTCCACTAGCACTATCTTAAACACGAGGGACAATTTACAATTTACAGCGGTCAATTAACCTGCAAACGAATGAATGAATGAATGAATAAGTTTATTGGCCAAGTATTCACATACAAGGAATTTGCCTTGGTGCTCCGCCCGCAAGTGACATCAACGACATACAGTGACAGTTAGGAATGACACATAAAACATTAAACATTAATAATAAAACATAATTGATTAAACATGCGAATTCAATAAAATACCAGAGCAAAAGGCACCTGTACACCTTTGAAGTGTGGGAGGAAACTGGAGCACCCAGAGAAAACTGGAGCACCCAGAGAAAACTGGAGCTCCCAGAGAAAACTGGAGCTCCCAGAGAAAACTGGAGCACCCAGAGAGGTCAGAGGGAGAATGTACAAGCTCCCTGCAGACAGCACCCATAGGCGGGATCGAGCCCGGGTCCCTGGCGCTGTGAGGCAGCAACTCTACCGCTGCGCCACCAGGCCGCTCCTTTCGAGCTCCAAATCCACAGTGTCACTCGCACCGCCCTTGTTCGCCCTCTCTGAGAACCTTGAGGTCAACTAGTCCCAACGTCGTCACAGCTAATGCTTCTATATATAACCACACAAGCCCTTGAGCTGGTTTAGTCAGTGCAGCAGACTGAACAAGGGTCCTGACCCGAAACGTCACCTGTCCATGTTCTCCAGGGACGCTGCCTGCCTGGCCTGCTGAGTTACTCCACCACTCTGTGCCTATCTTTAGTCAGTGTTTTTTTTTATTTTCGGACAAATAGGTGCCGGTAAGCACATCAATTAAAACTCACGATACATTCCAGAACAAGGGGTCACAGTTTAAGGATAAGGGGGGAGTCTTTTAGGACCGAGATGAGACTTTTTTTTTTTCACACAAAGAGTGGTAAGTCTGTGGAATTCTCTGCCACAGAAGGTAGTTGAGGCCAGTTCATTGGCTATATTTAAGAGGGAGTTAGATGTGGCCCTTGTGGCTAAAGGGATCAGGGGGTATGGAGAGAAGGCAGGTACGGGATACTGAGTTGGATGATCAGCCATGATCATATTGAATGGCGGTGCAGGCTCGAAGGGCCGAATGGCCTGCTCCTGCACCTATTTTCTATATTTTCTATGTTTCTATGCTTTATCAAAAATATTTGCTCTCTCAGTATCCCACGCATTGGGGACAACTTATACTATAATAACTGAAGTCTAAGTTGACATAAATAAATGTTCTAATTCTTTCACTTACATTATCCAAGAGCTAAACACGACTAATAAACAAAGACATGTTAGAGGAGCAGGTACACCCTGTAGTAACAAAAAAAGCACTGAGTTTAGTTAATATTGTTTAAAGAGACACTGGGGTTCAATATCCCGCACTGACAGGGCAAACTTTTACCCAGTGTAAGAAAAAAACTGCAGATGCGAGATAAAATCAAAGGTAGACACAAAATGCTGGAGTAACTCAGCGGGTGAGGCAGCATCCTGGAAGTGAGTTAGTTTAGTTTCGAGATACAGCGCGGAAACAGGCCCTTCGGCCCATCGAGTCCGTGCCGCCCAGCGATCCCCGTGCACTTTCAACGTCCAACATATGCTACACTTTTACCCAAGCCAATTATCCTACAAACCTGTACGTCTCTGAAGTGTTGGGATGAAACCGGAGCGCCCGGGGGAAACCCCACGCGGGTCACGGGGAGAACGTACAAACTCCGTACCGACAGCACCCGCAGTCAGGATTGAACCCGGGTCTCCGGCGCTGTAAGGCAGCAACTCTACCGCTGTGCCACACTGAATTTGTTTACATATATGCACATAAGAACATGGGAAAATAGAGGCAGGAGTAGCCCACCCTACTATTCAACATCATCAGTCCAAGGTCTCATCTTGTCCTCTGTGCCTGTTCCCCATACCTGACAATTCCCTGATATTTCATTGTTTGCGCCTGCCTCCATTCTAAATTCAACACAATGATCCAACTCCCACAACGTTCTGGATTAGGGCGTTCCTGAGATTCACTAATATCTGCAACAGGTCGGCCCTGCACAGCTCCATTTTAAATGACCTCCCCTTTAGCTTGTCTTCTCGTTCAAGACTCTCAAATTCCACCCCTTATGCCCCCCTCAGCATCTGATAAGTTGCAATCAAATTCCCTCTCATTCTTCCAAACTCCAAAGAATATTGAACTAATTTCAATAGCCGTGTGTTTTTGTACGTTCATAAGAGATAGTAGAATTAGTCAATTCAGCCCATCAAATCTACTCCACCATTCAATCATGGCCGATCTATCTCACCTTCCTAACCCCATTCTCTTGCCTTCTCCACATATCCCCTGACTCCCATACTAATCATGAATCTATCTATCTCCACCATAAAAATATCCAATGAAGGCAGACCCCAATCCACATTAGGTCCAGGGTCAGATGTATCTGTATATTCCATTCTAATGTGGATGTTAAACAGGTGACACTCGAGACTGCAGGGGTTGGAATCTGAAGCAATACAGAAATAGAAACTCAGGATGTCAGGTAGCATCTGTGCAGGCAGAGAGAAAGGGAGGCACTTTGGTTAAAGCCCTGCATCCCAATTCAGGTAGAGATCATAGTACGCGTTCTCAAGGTTAACATTCCTCCAGCATAAACTGTAGCGAGCTATCAAAATACTGGGCACAGGAGTGTCAATGTGTCAGACAGCATCTCAGCATAAATCCTCTCCATATGTCAGAAGAAGGGTCTCGACCCGAAACGTCACCCATTCCTTCTCTCCAGAGACGCTGCCTTACCCACTGAGTTACTCCAGTGTTTTGTTTCTACCTTCGATTTTAACCAGAATCTGCATTAAAATCTGCAACAAGAATCTGCATTAGATTGAGGGGGGATCTTATAGACACTTACAAAATTCTTAAGGGGTTGGACAGGCTAGATGCAGGAAGATTGTTCCCGATGTTGGGGATCTCCAGAACAAGGGGTCACAGTTGAAGGATAACAGGGAAGTATTTTAGGACCGAGATGAGAAGATCATTTTTCACACAGAGAGTGCTGAGTCTGTGGAATTCTATGCCACAGGTAGTTGAGGCCAGTTCATTGGCTATATTTAAGAGGGAGTTAGATGTGGCCCTTGTGGCTAAAGGGATCAGGGGGTATGGAGAGAAGGCAGGAACGGGATACTGAGTTGGATGATCAGTCATGATCATATTGAATGGCGGTGCAGGCTCGAAGGGCTGAATGGCCTACTCCTGCACCTATTTTCTATAATTCTATGCTTCTATCCCATCCATGTTCTCTAGAGATGCTGCCTGACCCCTTGAGTTACTCCAGCACTTTGTGCCTTTTTTCTGTAAACCAGCATCTACAGTTCCTCGTGTCCATGGAAGTTCTGGATCTGGGTCTTGGGGTGAATTAGTCCGCTAGGCTTTGCCCTTACCCTTGTCGTTGGTTCAGGGGAGGCTCCATGGTTGATGAGTACTTCAGCCACCGGTACACGGTCCTCCTGGGCCACGAGATGTAGCGGTGTCAGGCCGTTCTGTGGGAGACAAGGGAAAGCGTTAACTTGCGACAAACACCACTACGTCCCACAGGACATCGCCAACAGAGCGGGATGCAGGCAAGGATTGAACGTGGAGAGTCAGGGCTGGGGTTTTCTTTAAATCACACGTAAATTCTTTAAGACAGTAACAGAATGACACCAACTAGATAAATGCCGAGCTAGATATGGGAAGATTGTGTTATATAGAACTAGATGGTACGTTTGTGTGAATATTGAAATATCTCCAGATAACTAATCAATGTAACTTTGTTTTGTAATTTGGTAAGTGAACCACACGGTCTTTTTCAATTTATTTACTTTTTGGGGTTTTTTCCTATTTATTTATTTTGATTGTTGCTTTTCTTATTTTATTTTATTTACGGTGATGATGGTGCACTGCCTTGTATATATCTCTGTGAAAAATCAAAATGAAATTAAGTGAAGGGAAGACAGTAAAAGAATAGAGAAAAAGATGGGGCAAAATAAGCCAGGACATTAACCCAATGCACAATTAAAAAGAAGTCCAACACTTGTGCGAGAGATGGTCTATAAACTGAACTGAAACAGATTACTGATGTAGGATTAGGGACGTTTCAAAAACTTGATGGCTTTAAGAAAGTAGCAGTTCCAGAACCTGATGGTGTGGGTCTTCTGGTTTCTGTACTTTTTGCCTGATGAGTAGCAGTGAGAAGTGGGTATGGCTCACCGGGCATGGTGAGGATCCTTCATTATAGAGACAGGTATAGGGCAGGTGCAGAGGAGGTTTATGAGAATGATCCCAGGAATGGTAGGGTTAACATATGATGGGCGTTTGACTTCACTGGGTCTGTACTCGCTGGAGTTTGGACGGATGAGGGGGGACCTCGATGAAACTTACCGAACCGTGAAAGACCTGGATAGAGTGGATGTGGAGAGGATGTTTCCACCAGTGGGAGAGTCTAGGACCCGAAGCCATAGCCTCAGAATTAAAGGACGTACTTTTTGAAGGGGGATGGGGAGGAATTTCTTCAGTCAGAGGGTGGTGAATCTGTGGAATTCATTGCCACAGACAGCTGTGGAGTCCGTCACTGGGTACTTTTAAGGTGCAGACTGATTGATTCTTGATTAGTTAAGGGCCTGTGTCATTCAGGTGACTCTTTAAGCGACTGCCAGGGATTAGTTTTAATGGAATTCACCTACGACATCTGGCGACCACCTAGGACAGCAAAAATTGTCACAGCGGTGCCAACATTTTTTCAACGTTGAAAATTTTGTGGCGGTCTCCTGTAGTCACCAGGAAAAATTGCGCAAGAAATTCGTGCAGGAAAAATCTCCTAAGTGGGACAGGCCAATAAGGATGTCAGAGTTATGGGGAGAAGGCAGGAGAATGGGGTTCAGTTTAGTTTAGAGATACAACGCAGAAACAGACCCTTTGGCCCACCGGGTCCGCGCCGACCAGCGATCCCCGCACATTAACACTATCCTACACCCACTAGGGACAATTTTTTACATTTACCAAGCCAATTAACCTACAAACCTGTACGTCTTTGGAGTGTGGGAGGAAACCGAAGATCTCGGCGGAAACCCAGGCAGGTTATGGGGAGAACGTACACGCTCCGCACAGACAGCACCCGCAGTCGGGATCGAACCCGGGTTTCCGGCGCTGCAAGCGCTATAAGGCAGCAACTCTACCGCTGCGCCACCGTGCCGACCCGTTAAGAAGGAAAGATAGATCAGCCGTGATTGAATGGTAGAATAGACTCGATGGACCGAATGGCCTAATTCTGCCCTTGAACCTGTGAACGTATGAATCAAAGGTGACTGAGTAAACATGGCTGACATGTGGCAGGATACTGCCCCCGTCCCACTTAGGAAACCTGAACGTAAACCTCTTGGTTCTTGGTTTCTGGGTCCTCCAAAATATTCCAAATGGAATTTAAACTGGAGGTGGTGGAGGGAGGACTTAAGCCAGAAAGGGTTTTTGGGAAGAAAGAGCAATCTTGAATTTAGTTGTATCTGGTTGTGTAACAATAGAAGGGTGGAGATTATTCCATGCTTTAATAGTGCGGGGGAAGAATGAATTGCTGCACACATCTGTCTTGGTAGCTGGAATCACAAATTGGATCGAATGCCCTCGTCTGCTCCTAATTGGTTTGGGTTTGGTGTAGGTCTTGTAATCTATATCGAGCTGACCATTTAACATTTTTTTAAAACAGGTCAAACGGTGAGCTTCACGTCTGTCTTGGAGAGGGTTCCACCTCAGAGAATTCAGAAGTTTGGTAACACTCGCTTCTCTCTCTCATAGGTGTTAGTAACAAATTGAGCTGCCCGTCTTTGGACACGCTCGATGGAAGAAATATTTTTATTTGTGTATGGGTCCCAAGCTGCAACTGCGTAGTCCAGATGAGGTCCAACGAGGGTGAAGTCTAGCTTCTCCTTGACAGAAGTTGAACAATGATGAAAGTTGCGCCTCAGAAAATGTAGGACACCTGTTGCTTTCACCGTTGCATTATGAGTCTGATCGTTCCAACGCAGATCGTTCTGCAATTTGATTGTTGTGACCACTCGACCATAGTATCGAGATCCTTTTGGAGAGCATCTTCGTCATCAGCTGACTTAATTGGACGGTACAGCAAACAATCATCAGCGAATAGTCTGGTCGTGCTTGCGACTTTTTCATGGATGTCATTTATGTAAAGCAATAACAGATGTGGGCCAAGTACTGTGCCCTGGGGTGTACCACTGGACGCCAATTGGAGCTCTTTCCGTTCACACACACACGCTGAAGGCGTTTTTTCAGGAAACTGGATCCATCGTTTCGTGTTGGAACGAATACCATAGAAGTCAAGCTTCCGAAGCAGTCTCTGGACTGGGATAACATCAAATGCTTTGGAAAAGTCCAGCACTGCTAAATCCGTAATGACCTTACCATCAAGGTGCGTGGCCAGGTAATTTGTTGTCAGGATAAGCTGAGGCTCGCATGATCTATGCCTCCTAAATGCATGTTGGTTGTCAGCAAGAATGTTATGTTTGCTCACGTGTCGCATCAGATTACTATCAATTAAACCTCTGGAGACTTTGCGCCCCACCCAAGGTTTCCGTGCGGTTCCCGGAGGTTTTTGTCAGTCTCTCTAATGGTCGAAAGTGGTTTCCGTTTTAAAAATCGGTCATTTTTTAGTCGAAACCGGTTGCGATGCTAGTTGAAGGTGGTTGCCGGAGGACAAAAACCTCCGGGAACCGCACGGAAACCTTGGGTGGGGCGCAAAGTCCCCGGAGGTTTCCGTTCAGGTTTCCTAAGTGGGACAGGG
Organism: Okamejei kenojei; assembly: GCA_035221665.1. NCBI lineage: Eukaryota > Metazoa > Chordata > Chondrichthyes > Rajiformes > Rajidae > Okamejei > Okamejei kenojei. The sequence continues at coordinate 14,432,431 of CM069168.1, forward strand.
GCATAAAGCTTACCTTGGTGATGTGAACAATGGAAGGCAAGGAGGGCTGCAACCCCCCTGTACGCACGCGCCGCCGCTGGTGTCAAGTTGCTGGTCCCGCAACTCACCTTGCTGTTCAGGTTGGCGTCAGCTTCACTGTCGAGGAGGAGGGTGACCATCTCCATGTGGCCCTCCTGGGCGGCCAGGTGTAACGGCGTCACTCCCTGGGCCGACTCGATGTTGGCTGACGCTCCGTGCTCCAGCAGGCTCCCGGCGATCTCCGCCTGGTTCTGCTTGGCGGCGATATGCAGCGGGGTGTAGCCGTTCTGAAACCAACACAAAACCTGCATCATTATGGTTCGGGAGCTGCCCGCCAAACCACGCCGACACACTCGCAGAACCAACAGGGTTGTGACTTAGCCCCGTTGTTTATTTTAGTTTAGATATACGGCGTGGAAACAGGCTCTTCAGCCCACCAAGTCTGCACACCGACCAGCGATCCCCACATATTAACACTCCCCTACACACACCAGGGACAATTTACACATACACCAGTATATTGGCTCCCACCAGTGCCATTGGGGGCCATGATGTTGGCTCTTAGGGCTAAAAAAACATTTTTCACACAGAGAGTGGTGAATCTGTGGAATTCTCTGCCACAGAAGGTAGTTGAGGCCAGTTCATTGGCTATATTTAAGAGGGAGTTAGATGTGGCCCTTGTGGGGTACAGGATACTGAGTTGGATGATCAGCCATGATCATATTGAATGGCGGTTGCAGGCTCGAAGGGCCGAATGGCCTACTCCTGCACCTATTTTCTATGTTTCTATGTTTCTAAAAGAATCAAGTGATATGTGGAGAAAGCAGGAATGGGGTACTGATTTTAGATGATCAGCCATGATCAAATCGAATGGTGGTGCTGGCTCGAAGGGCCGAATGGCCTACTCCTGCACGTATTTTCTATGTTTCTATGTGCGATCCTGACTGTGGGTGCTCTCTGTACAGAGTTTGTACGTTTTCCCTTCTGACCACGTGAGATTTCTCCTACATTCCACAGATATGCAGATTTAAATGTTAATTGGCCTCTGTAAACTCCACCTTGTGTGTAGGTGTGTGTGTGCACGCTGTGTCTCTAAACTAAACTCAACTAAAACAGAGGAGTATTGCATTCCTGTTCTTCCCCTCTGTTATCAGACAGTTAAAATGTCATCGCTTAGGCTGGAGCGTAGTCCCGAGCTTCCAACCTACCTCTTTGCAGACAATAGACAATAGGTGCAGGAGTAGGCCATTCGGCCCTTCGAGCCAGCACCGCCATTCAATGTGATCATGGCTGATCATCCCCAATCAGTACCCCCGTTCCTGCCTTCTCCCCATATTCCCCGACTCCGCTATCTTTAAAAGCCCTATCTAGCTCTCTTGAAAGTATCCAGAGAACCGGCCTCCACTGCCCGCTGAGGCAGAGAATTCCACAGACTCACCACTCTCTGTGAGAAAAAGTGTTTCCTCGTTTCCTGCCTCTAGCATGTCCAAACCCTTAACAATCTCATATGTTTCAATGAGATCCCCTCTCATCCTTCTAAACTCCAGCGTGTACAAGCCCAGCCGCTCCATTCTCTCAGCATATGACAGTCCCGCCATCCCGGGAATTAACCTTGTAAACCTACGCTGCACTCCCTCAATAGCAAGAAAGTCCTTCCTCAAATTTGGAGACCAAAACTGCACACAATACTCCAGGTGTGGTCTCACTGGGGCTCTGTACAACTGCAGAAGGACCTCTTTGCTCCTATACTCGACTCCTCTTGTTCTAAAGGCCAACATGCCATTCACTTTCTTCACTGCCTGCTGTACCTGCATGCTTACTTTCATAGACTGATGAACAAGGACCCCCAGATGTACTTCCCTTTTTCCCAACTTGACGCCTTCCACTTTTTATATCTGCACTTTCTCCGTAACTATAACAAAATATTCTGCACTCAGCATTTTTCTCTTTGCATTACCTGTTGTGCTGCTTGAATGTACTCTTGTATGGTATGAATTAACTTGATATCATTTAGACACAGTTTTCCAATCTACCTCGGTGCACCTGGCAATGATAAACCCATGCCACCATGGGTGGTACCAGTAGGTAACGTTACACCGATGCCCATCTTTGCAGCTGCTGACTGGCTGGGCAATCCTCCCGCCCTCCAGCTCTGTGGCGGCAACGTACCCACCAGTGGCATTGTGCCCGCACTTACCCGAGCCGTGGCGTGAGGAGACGCGTTCTGATTAAGGAGCAGCTTCACAATGTCGTGGTTGTCGTGGTGAACAGCCACGTGGAGAGGGGTCAGTCCATTCTGTTGGGCACACACAGAGAGAGAGAGAGAGGGAGAGAACACTTGTGAGAGAATCTCATGGTACACAGATCCACAAATGACCACTCACCAAGGAGACCGGGATGTGTTTCTACCAGCTCCACTCCATCAGTCTGAAGAAGGATCCCAACTCGTTCAGTTCAGTTCAGTTTAATTTATAGTTACATGCACCAAGGTACAGTGAAAAGCTTTTGTTGTGAGCCAACCAGTCAGTGGAAAGACAATACATGATTACAATCGGGCCATTCACAGTGTATGGAAAAGGTGTGGTGCGATTGTAATATGCCATTGCCACAGAGGCCGTGTCAGTGGATATTTTTAAGGCAGAGATGGACAAATTCTAGATTAGAACGGGTGTCAAGGGTTATGGGGAGAAGGCAGGAGAATGGGATTAGGAGGCAGAGATCAGCCATGATTGAATGGCGGAGTGGGCTCGATGGACCGAATGGCCTAATTCTACTCCAATAACTTGTGAAATGTAGACTGCTTTGAATGCTAAGAATGCTTCCATTTCCCCAATGCCTTACTTTATTGCAAAGTGTTGGCTATAAGTAAACGAATATAGCTAAAACTGTGCGGCACCTCCATTAGACTGCTGGGCAACTACTGGTTGTGGCCAATGGATTGAAGGTATGTAGCCGGGTACTAAGGAACTGCAGATGCTGGTTTACACCGAAGATACGAGAGAAGTGTTTAGATACGCCTTTGCATATCTAGGGAGTGGTGGGACATTTTATCATATGCAGGAAAGATTAGTTTATCTTGACATCTGTGTGTTAACCTTGACATACAGACATTGTGGGGCGAAGATAGACACAAAATGCTGGAGTAACTCGGTGTGTCGGGCAGCATCTCTAGAGAAAAGGAATAGTTGATAGAATAGAATAAGAGAGTACAAAATAGAATAGATTAGAATAGGAACAGAATAGTCACAAACTGCTGGAGTAACTTAAAGCATACGGCATTGGGGGTTCAGTATTGATGTGGATAGAGAACTGGCTGGCAAACAGGAAGCAAAGAGTAGGAGTAAACGGGTCCTTTTCACAATGGCAGGCAGTGACTAGTGGGGTACCGCAAGGCTCAGTGCTGGGACCCCAGCTATTTACAATATATATTAATGATCTGGATGAGGGAATTGAAGGCAATATCTCCAAGTTTGCGGATGACACTAAGCTGGGGGGCAGTGTTAGCTGTGAGGAGGATGCTAGGAGACTGCAAGGTGACTTGGATAGGCTGGGTGAGTGGGCAAATGTTTGGCAGATGCAGTATAATGTGGATAAATGTGAGGTTATCCACTTTGGTGGCAAAAACAGGAAAGCAGACTATTATCTAAATGGTGGCCGATTAGGAAAAGGGGAGATGCAGCGAGACCTGGGTGTGATGGTACACCAGTCATTGAAAGTAGGCATGCAGGTGCAGCAGGCAGAGAAAAAAAGCGAATGGTATGTTAGCTTTCATAGCAAAAGGATATGAATATAGGAGCAGGGAGGTTCTATTGCAGTTGTACAGGGTCTTGGTGAGACCACACCTGGAGTATTGCGTACAGTTTTGGTCTCCAAATCTGAGGAAGGACATTATTGCCATAGAGGGAGTGCAGAGAAGGTTCACCAGACTGATTCCTGGGATGTCAGGACTGTCTTATGAAGAAAGACTGGATAGACTCGGTTTATACTCTCTAGAATTTAGGAGATTGAGGGGGGATCTTATAGAAACTTACACAATTCTTAAGGGGTTGGACAGGCTAGATGCAGGAAGATTGTTCCCGATGTTGGGGAAGTCCAGGACAAGGGGTCACATCTTAAGGATAAGGGGGAAATCCTTTAAGACCGAGATGAGAAAGATTTTTTTCACACAGAGAGTGGTGAGTCTCTGGAACTCTCTGCCACAGAGGGTAATTGAGGCCAGTCCATTGGCTATATTTAAGAGGGAGTTAGATGTGGCCCTTGTGGCTAAAGGGATCAGGGGGTATGGAGAGAAGGCAGGTACAGGATACTGAGTTGGATGATCAGCCATGATCATTTTGAATGGCGGTGCAGGGCTCGAAAGGACCTACTCCTGCACCTAATTTCTATGTTTCTATGTTTCTATGTAACTCTGCGGGTCAGGCAGCATCCCTGGAGAAAAGGAATAGGTGACGTTTTGGATCGAGACTCTTTCTCAGACCGAATTTAAGGGGAAAGTGAAATGAGAGATATCGACGGGACATCGAGAGATGTAGTACAAATGAATGAAAGATGTGTAAAAAAGTAGGGATGATCAAAGAAACAGGCCATTGTTAGCCATGGGGTAGCAGAATCAATGTGGCTACTTATATATGGATCTTGCCAGGACCAGAGGGAATGAGTTCTTGGGAGAGGTTGAGTAGGATGGGTCTCTATTCCTTGGAGCGCAGGAGGTTGAGGGGTGATCTTATAGAGGTGTATAAAATCATGAGGGGAATAGATCAGGCAGATGCACAGAATCTCTTGTCCAGAGTAAGGGGAGTTAACGACCAGAGGATATTAGTTCAAGGTGGAGGGGAAAAGATTTAATAAGAATCTGAGGGGTAACGTTTTCACACATAGGATGGTGGGTGCAGTTGCCAGAGGAGGTAGTTGAGGCTAGGACTATCCCAATGTTTAAGAAACGGTTGGACATGTACATGGATAAGACACGTTTTGAGGGATATGGGCCAAACGCAGGCAGGTGGGACTAGTGTAGCTGGGACATGTGGGCGAGTTGGGCCGAAGGACCGGTTTCCACACTGTGTCACTCTATGACTCTATAACAGTTCCTCTCCAGAGAAGCTTGTACCTCATGTCAAGGTGGACCTTGGAGGGGGTGCAGTTACCTTTCCTGCAGAGTTGGGCTCCCCGCCTCGCTGAAGCAGAAGTTCCATCACCTGGATTTTACCGTACTTGGCAGCGATGTGGACCGCAGTAAACCCTTTCTGCGGACAGACAGACAGAGTATCAGAGCCCACAGAACATCAAGAGTTATAGCAGAGTAGACTTGATGGGCCGAATGGTCTAATTCTGCTCCTATCCGTTGTGAACGTCCCCAGATAATAATTTTTTAAGGCAGAGATTCATTGGCAAGTGACTGCTGCGTAACCGGGCCGGGCTCGGCCATACCTTGGTCATTCTGGTCAGCGAAGCTCCGTGATCTAGTAGGATCTCAGCCACCTGGACGTGGCCCTCCCGCGAGGCGATGTGCAAGGGAGTGTGGCCCGCGGTGGTGGCCGACTTTGGGCAGGCCCCGTTCTCCAGCAACAGCTTGATGACCTCCAGGTGGCCCAGGCGGGCGGCGCAGTGCAGGGGAGTCTGATCGTCCTGCATGGGGTACAAGTGCTGTGTGAGACATGACAGTGTTTAAGATGCGTCTCCAGTAATACCTAAATTGCCTGAGAATACCAAGCCGCGGGCCAATTGCTGGGAGATGGGATTAATATGGAAGTGTGTGTACTGGTCGTTACAACAATACGAACACCGAGGAACTGCAGCAGCTGGTTCACACCGAAGGTGGACACAAAACGCTGGAGTTAAACCCCTGTCCCACGGTACGAGTTAATTCCAAGAGCTCTCCCGAGTTTGCCCTGATTCGAACTCGGAGATTTACGGTAATGGCCGCTCGTCGGTACTCGGGGCTCTCGTGGACATTTTTCAACATGTCGAAAAATCTTCACGAGTCTTCCCGTGCTTACCTGCCATTAGCGAGTCTTCCCAGTACCTGCCGTTAGCGTTGTGAACCGTTAAGAGACGTCCCCGAGCTCCGACGTACCCGCTACGTTCATTCTCCGTGCTTACCACGGGTATGATTTTTTTTTTAAACTCGGGAGAGCTCCTGGAATGAACTCGTACCGTGGGACAGGGCCATAACTCAGCGGGACAGGCAGCATCTCTGGGGAGAAGGAATGGGTGACGTTTTCGGGTCGAGACCCTTCTATGGCCATGATTAAATGGTCGATTAGTACGGGTGTCAACGGTTATGGGGAGACGGCAGGGGAATGGGGTTGAGAAGAATTGATCAGCCATAATTGGATGGCCAGTCTGAAGAAGGGTCTCGACCCCAAACGTCACCCATTCCTTCTCTCCAGAGATGCTGCCTGTCCCGCTGAGTTACTCCAGATTTTTGTGTCTATCTTCGAGACAAGAGTTGACTGGGCCGGGCCGGATCTATCCGTAGATATTGCGACCCGGCGAAGCTCAGGCTTTGCGTGGCACTGAGAATTATTCTGATTGTCCATTCTTTGACAGGATCGCATGCACACAAACGTTTTTCACTGCTCGTTGGTAGACACAAACATAAACTAAGCTAATCTAAATTGCTTTTCCTGTTCATGAACCATCCTACCGCAACTAGAGAGCGGTCCTGAACTACTATCTACCTCATTGGAGAACCTCAGACGATCTTTGATCGGACTTGTCTGGCTTTATCCTGCACTAAACGTTATTCACATTATTCCCTTTATCATGCATCTATACACTGTAAATGGCTCGATTGTGATCACGTATTGTCTTTCCACTGACTGGTTAGCACGCAACAAAGGCTTTGCACTGTACCTCGGTACACGGGACAATAGACTCCAACTCAAACCTTCCGTTTTACTCTTTGATTTGCCTGTTTTCAGCTGATCTACTCCGCCATTCAATCATGGCTGACCTCTCTCCCTCCTAACCCCATTCTCCTGCCTTCTCCCCATTACCCCTGACACCCGCACTGATCAACAATCTATCTATCTCTGCCTTAAAAATATCCGCTGTGACAGCAATCGGCAAAAATCAAACAATATTCTGAGAGTTAAATATAACTCTTGGTTATATATATTGGTTCTCTATAACGGGTTAAATATAGGCAAGGCTTTTCTAGACCCATGTGTTTAAGCTGCGTTGTTCATGAGATCCAATAATTGCCGCCTCCCACTGTTGTGGGCTGGAAGACTCTGTCCTCCACGTGTACATGGAGTGTGTGAGGCTGCAGCCCCAGTTCCGATAACTAAAGGGGCTGCTCCTCGCCTTCTGGCCGCACTTCACACCCACCGCCCTCATCTTTGTACACCCTGTGCGTAGGGGAGAGGGCCACGGGAGGGACGACACGCTGGCCACGGGCGCCCTGGGGGATTTCCGGGACCGCTGGGCACTGCGGGGGTGGAATGCATCCTTGACAAGGATTATAACATAATTATTTCATACTTATTTGCTATCTGTTTTACTTTGTACCACGGTGGTGGGTTTGTTGCTACTGTTTTTGTATTGTACGTATTATTCTTGTGAATAATTGATTACATTTATTTTTGGTTAAAAAACAAATGATTGAGGAGAGATTCACACCATTCCCTGGTCTCCCACAATTCTGTGTCACGGGGATAGGACCAGGGGAGCAGAGGGGCGGAGGTAATTCAGCATTGATTTATCATCCCGTAAGAGCTGAAATAACAAAATGCCACTGCATGTGATCGCAAAGAATCGCAAAAGGCTTGAAGCAAAACTCTACCAAGTAAGTCGAGCACTATTAAAACAAAACACAGATTGTGGCAGAGAAAACATGCACAGGAGACACAGAGATCTGAAACGCAGGGCCATGCAGGTCACAGCCCAAAATACTCTTTGCACATCCATAAACTAGCGCTCGCATATCGACACTTAGCGATCTAATTTACAAAGCATACTGTGAATAAGCACTCGTTCACACACGCACACACGTACACACACGTACACACACACACACACGTACACACACACACACACATGTACACACACACGTACAAGTATACACACGTACACACACACGTACACACACGTACACACACACACACACACGTACACACACACACATGTACACACGTACACACACACACACACGTACACACACACACATGTACACACACACACGTACACGTATACACACGTACACACACACATTCACACACGTTCACACACACACGTATACACACGTACACACACACACGTAAACATACATACATACACACCCACCCACACACCCACACATGTACACACATACCTAATCACATGTATGTTAACTCTGTTGATTAAATAATCAAGATATGATCACATTCCCAAACACTTTTGCAGGCATATGGAGACGCACGCACATGAGCAAGGATTGCTTTAGCCAGACGGTGGCGAATCTGTGGAATTCATTGCCACAAACGGCTGTCGAGGTCAAGGCATTGGTTATTTTTAAAGCGGAGATTGACAAGTTCTTTATTAGTATGGGCGTCAGGGGTTATGGGGAGAAGACAGGAGAACGGGGTTGAGAGGGAAAAATAGATCAGCCATGATTGAATGGCGGAGCAGACTCGATGGGCTGAATGGCCTAATTCTGCTCCTACGTATGGTCTAATGGCGCAGACACACACTCACGCACGCAACAACAAACGCACACTCACATGCAGACACACATAGTGATGTGCAGACACACTCACAGACAAATACACTCACACAGACACACCCACACACAGACACACTCACACAGACACACTCACACACAGACACACTCACACACAGACACACCCACACACAGATACACTCACACTCACACACAGACACACTCACACACAGATACACTCACACACAGAAACACTCACACACAGACACACTCACACACAGACACACTCACACACAGACACACTCACACACAGACACACTCACACACAGATACACTCACACAGACACACTCACACACAGACACACTCACACACAGATACACTCACACTCACACACAGACACACTCACACACAGACACACTCACACACAGACACACTCACACACAGACCCACTCACACACATTCACACAGAGACACACTCACACAGACAGTCACACGTGCCAGCGAGCCATCCTACATCTGCTCGCAGATCACACCTGTCGGACTCACTTTGGCCTTGGCATCGACTTGGGCCTTGTTTTGGAGTAAAAATCGTGCCACCTCAGTCTGCCCGGCCCGGGCTGCCATGTGCAATGGAGTCTCTACTTTCTGCAGCAAATTACAAACAAAAAAACAGGCAACATAAGCTTTACCCCAAAGAAATGGCCCTCGGAGAAACCTAAGCACCAGCAGAGGCCTGATCGAGTCTTCCTGGCTGGCTCCTTGCTGCCTTGTGTGGGCTGGGTGTAGGGTGGGCATGTGTCCAACCTTCCAATGGCCAGCAGAGCCAGCAGAGCAGTCCCTAGCCTCACCCACCATCAATGCCCCAATACCTGGTGACCTGGGAATGGGCAGATTCTTGGACCACACACTGGACGTCACAGCGTGGGATGTGGAGGACAGAGCGGGTTCATGGCCTGCACCCAAGTGGCACTAACAACCCAGGTTGAGTCCCGTGGGCACTAGAGACTTGGACTGTGTGCTCAGCTCGTTCCTCCCAGCCCTCTCTGTACAATGGAACAACTGGGGCAGGAGGAAAGCAAAGAAGCCAGAAGCAAAAAGCTTGAAAGGATCAGGGGAGGCAGAGGGAGAAGAAAACCCATTGTCCAAACTTCTCGATTGAGTTTAACTGCACTTTAAATAAATTGCCTCTTTTCTCTTGTTCTAGATGCCGCCGGCTGGGTGAAAAATCTTCTCGGCATCCACCCCGTCCACATCTCCCAAGTTAGAATAAGATCGCCTCTCGTTCTCCTAAAACTCCCACCCACGCTGAGCACAAGCACTCACCACGTTCGAGACATTCGGGGACGCTCCGTGCTGTAGTAGCTTGGTGACAATGTTCAGGTTCCCCATGAAGGCAGCAACATGGAGGGGTGTCAACCCCGACTGGGAAACAAAGAGAGAGAGAGAGATTGAAACATAGAAACATAGAAAATAGGTGCAAGAGAAGGAGGCCATTTGGCCCTTCGAGCCAGCACCGCCATTCATTGTGATCATGACTGATCATCCCCAATCAGTACCCCGTTCCTGCCTTCTCCCCATATCCCCTGACTCCGCTATTTTTAAGAGCCCTATCTAGCTCTCTCTTGAAAGCATCGAGAGAACCTGCCTCCACTGCCCTCTGAGGCAGAGAATTCCACACACTCACAATTGTCTGTGAGAAAAAGTGTTTCCTCATCTCCGTTCTAAATGGCCGACCCCTTATTCTTAAATTGTGGCCCCTGGTTCTGGACTCCCCCAACATCAGGAACATGTTTCCTGCCTCTAGCGTGTCCAAGCCCTTAACAATCTTATATGTTTCAATGAGATCCACTCTCATCCCTCTAAACTCCAGAGTGTACAAGCCCAGCTGCTCCATTCTCTCAGTGTATGACAGTCCCGCCATCCCGGGAATTAACCTTGTAAACCTATGCTGCACTCCCTCAATAGCAAGGATGTCCTTCCTCAAATTAAGGGACCAAAACTGCACACAGTACTCCAGGTGTGGTCTCACTAGGGCTCTGTACAACTGCAGAAGGACCTCTTTGCTCCTATATTCGATTCCTCTTGAGTCATATAGCATGGAAACAGGTCCTTCGACCCAACTTGCCTACACCGACCAACATGTTCCATCTGCACTAGTCCCACTTGCCTGTGTTTGGTCCATATCCCTGCAACCTGTCCTTTCCATGCACCAGTCTAATTGCTTCTTAAACGTTGCAATAGTCCCTGCCTCAACTACCTCCTCCGGCAGCTCGTTCCATGCGCCCACCATCCTTTGTATGAAAAGGTTACCTCTCAGATTCCTATAAAATCTTTCCCCTTGCACCTCATACCTATGCCCACTGGCTCCCGATTCCCCTACTCTGGCCAAGATTTTGTGCACCTCTATTAGATCACCCCTCATCCTTCTGCGCTCCAGGCAGAGATGCCAACACTAAATTTAGTTCACAGTAACATTCAACCCATTTGTCCGTAACAAATGGGGGTAAATGCATTTCTCTCAGTAACATACTACTCACTTGGAGTTGTTGCCGGCGGCTATGCGCCTGCGCACTGGTGCAGATCAGCGGGCTGCCGGCGGGCGGGTGCGGCACATGCGCACTTGGCAAGGTTGCCGGCGGGTCTGCGCCTGCGCACTGGGTGGGGGTGGGGGTGGGGGGGGAGGCCCGGTGATGGGGCTGCCGCGAGCGGCCGGCTGGCGGCAAGAAACGTCGCCGTGTCGCTGATCGCGCGGGCCGGCGCCGCCCGGGCTCTGGGCCGGGCGTGGCTGCGAGCTGCCGGGCTGGCAAACCGGGGGCACATGGCGCCGGCGTTCACCACGGGAGGAACAACATGTTTGACTGCCGGAACACCGTAATATGGTTATTTCGCCGGGACAAAATACGGCGAATCCGGGACACTTGGCACCTCTGGCTCCAGGGAATAGAGTCCCAGCCTGCTCAACCTCTCCCTGTAGCTCACACCCTCCAGTCCTGGCAACGTCCTGGTAAATCTTCTCTGCACCCGATCCGTACCTTAACATCACGTTCCCGTACCTCAGTTACTGCCTCCAGAGATGCTCCATGTTTCAGTAGAAGGTCCATCACTCGGATGTGATTCTTTTTGCAGGCGATATGTAATGGAGTGAAGCCATTCTGGAATATGAGGAAGGACAGGGCACGTTAGTGAAAGCAAACCTACTGAACAAGGAAACACATCCCTGGCAATCCGCAGACGCACGAAGGAACGAGAAATCGCAGAGAATTGGGGACGCTGCCCGGACCATCACACAAACTCAACCTCCCTTCCGTTGACTCCCTCTACACTTCGCGCTGCCTCGGCAAGGCCACCAGTCTCACCCTGGTCACTCCCTCTTCTCCCCTCTCCCAATCAGGCAAGAGGTAAAGTTTGAAAAAGCATGCCTCCAGATTCTTCCCAGCTGTTTTCAGACAACGGAACTGTCCTCTCACCAGCTAGAGAGCAGTTCTAACCACCCTCCCACCTCATTGAAGACCTTCGGACTCTCTGTAATTGGAGTTTTACTGGACTTTGTGTCGCTCTAAATGTCATTCAGGTTATCCTGTGCCTGTCCAGTGTGGACAGCTTGATTGTAATCATGTACAGTCACATATAATCCTGCATGGACGGGAGAGCATGCAACAAAAAAAGCTTTTCACTGTACCAAAGGCAACCTCAATCTCTCACTTACTTTGAGGCCACCTCCCCATGCAGACTCACCAGGGCCCTGGCACTGGGCTTTGCCCCCTTGTCCAGTAGCACCTTTGCCACCTTGTGGTGCCCACAGTGAGCCGCCACGTGGAGCGGGGTCAGGTTGTCCAGCGTCACGTCATCGATCTCCGCCTTGTACTGGAGCAGGAGCCTGACGCAGTCCAGGTGGTCGCCCTGCGCCGCCATGTGGATGGGTGACAGGCCGTTCTGGGAGGGAGGGGGAGAGCAAGGAGCAGAGTGTTGACAACGTGCGGCCCATCAAGGCTGAGGATGGACGATCAGCTCACACAACCCAGCCACATACCTGGCGTCATAAACCTGGTGTCTACAACCTGGTCCCACACGTGGTGCACGCTGGCTCATTCACTTGGAAAAGGCATCAGCAAACACAACACACAGAGTCAAGGAGTCATGGAGTCATAGTGTCATAGGGTCATAGGGTCATGGGGTCATGGGGTTATAGGGTCATAGAGTCATAGTGTCATGGGGTCATGGTGCCATAGTGTCATGGGCTCATGGGGTCATAGGGTCATGGGATCATGGGGTCATAGTGTCATAGGTTCGGTATTATAGGGTCATAGGGCCATAGTGTCATAGGGTCATGGGGTCATAGTGTCATAGGCTCATGGGGTCATAGGGTCATGGGATCATTGGGTCATAGGGTCATAGGCTCATGGGGTCATAGTGTCATAGGCTCATGGGGTCATAGGGTCATGGGGTCATGGGGTCATAGGGTCATAGGGTCATAGTATTATAGGGTCATAGGGCCATAGTGTCATAGGGTCATAGTGTCATAGGGCCATAGTTTCGGGTCATAGTGTCATATGGAGTCATTTTACCTTTCAACCCCAAGACTAATTTGAATTTTACATGGAGTATGCAAATCTTGTCCGACCCTCTCTACCAACGAGCCACACTCTCCATCTCACGCACAACTGCCTTGATCTACCTTGGATTGCGAAGATAAATGAGGACCAGGAGCGGTGGATTTGGTGTGGAGTCTGAAAGGAGTGCTTCGCTCACACGTGCGCGGGACCTACCTTGGTTTTGGCCATAATCGGAGCGTTGCGGTCCAGCAGAATCTCGGCGATCTGCACGTGGCCATTCCTGGCAGCGCAGTGAAGAGGTGTCAGCTCGTCCTGAACAAAGGGACACGCAACGCACAGTGTCAATGCAAATCCCCCACAAAGGAACTCTCTCAAACCACACAAGGCAGGAGGTGGAGACAACAGCCAACTGCTCCACACTTTGGTAGTCTAGGGGTTCTATCTTTGCACATTTCACTTTTTCTCTTCCTTGCTTTTTCTCCTTTCTTTTCTTCCGACTATAGCTAAAAGCTAAAATTGAAGCTGTACAAGAACTGTATTATTTTATATGCCGTTGGTTTTATTTTCGTACATTTGCTTCTAATAAAAAAATTAAATTAAAAAAAAGTAATCTGCACCCAACATGCCGATCAAACACATTCATGCTATTGTACACTAACTCAGTGTGGTCTACCATCTACCACTCTTCATAGGTTCAAGGAGCAGAATTAGGCCATTCGGCCCATCAAGCCTACTCCGCCATTCAATAATGGCTGATCTATCTCTCCATCCTAACCCCATTCTCCTGCCTTCTCCCCAGAACCCCTGACAGCAGTACTAATCAAGAATCTATCAATCTCTTCCCTTAAAAATATCCATTGACTTGGCCTCCACAGCCTTCGGTGGTAAAAAATTCAACAGATTCACCACCCTCTGACTAAATAAATTCCTCCTCATCTCCTGCCTAAAGGTGCGTCCTTTAATTCTCAGGCTGTGAATTCTAGTCCTAGACCTCTCCCAACAGTGGAAACATCCTCTCCACAAAATGGAATAAAGAAAATAAAAGGAACTGATGATATCAGTGCAACTCAATTATTCATTTTGTTGGAAAAGAGTTCTATTTTTATATAACTAATGGGGTGTAAATGAAATCTAACTCTCCTCAATTCTCTGTAGCTTTGGATCCCTGAAATGAATCAGACAGAAGAGTCCTCACTATCCTGAGTCCCTTCTTAAGGGCAATAGATTCTAGTACAGGTCCACCACTGATATTTTTGGTTCCAGAACCTTGGTGGACCAACAGGGGTCAGGGCCTCCAAAAGGAGTTGAACGGTTCCAGTCTGGTCCGGCCCGCAAAGTCAGCCTCAGAAGTCTGCCATGGGAACGGATCTGCCTCGTTGGGTTAGGCAGGAGTCCCAGAGCCCCAGCCGCAGGGGGGAGATTCGACCCGCCGATCGGCCGCGATGAAGTTGAGATGGACCACCTCACCACATACCCGTTCCCTCCACAAATGCTCTCAAGCGCCAGGTTTTTGGTGGGACTTCCAAGGGGCAATTTAAAGGGGGCTCTTGTAACTATGTCGGGATTAAAGGAGGTTTCCGTGCCGGAGAACTGGAGAGAAGGACGGCGGGAGCTGCTGATGGCAGACGCAAGAACAAAGGGCCGGGAAGAGAGTGAACCGGGGGCACTGGGGTTGCCAACTTTCTCACTCCCAAATAAGGGACAAACGGTCAAAATACGGGACAAATTCCCGACGGCAATTCGTTGATCGACTCGGCCGTGGCTGGGTGAATGGTGAGTTGGTCCGGGTGCTGGACTGCACACAAAGCCCAGCCGGCGGGCCAGCTGAGGAGTTTTGGCGCGGGCCACGCGATGTCGCTCGCAAAGTCCGGCGCCCCATCCAACTCATGAACCGATGATCGGCCATGAGAAGGAGGGGTGGTGGTGTCGGTGGGTAAGCGAAGGTCCGAAGGTCAGACAGTTGCCCGGGCTGCCGACGGACGGAGTCACGGGCGAGGCGCTGCTGCTGCACTCCATGGGCTGCACTACGTCGGGACGGTGAGGCGGGGCCAGACGCAGCGCTCCGATCCGACAGTCCTCTCGACCTGAGTCGCAGCAGTCAAATACGGGACAAGGGCGGTCCCGTATGGGACAAACCAATTTAGCCCAAAACACGGGATGTCCCGGCTAATATGGGACAGTTAACAACCCCACCGGGGCCTTACCTTCCTTACGCACCCTCATGGTTGGCTGCAGGAGGCACCCCCAGGTATACAAGGCCTGAAGGTGGCCTGGCGGGAGAGGAGAGGAGAGGAAAGGAGAGCGCGACAGTTTGCTGGACGATCCAGATGGAGGCGACACCTGGAGGCCCTGCAGCAGCCTGGGGCTCGCCTGGATTGGGCCCCGCTCCAGGTGACCGAGCGCATGGACCAGACTGGACTTTGAAAATGGTGTCAAAGCATGGCAACTCTTGCATGCGGACTCAGTGAACACTATACACAGTGTACTAATACGGGTTTATGCTTTTGGCAATATTTCACTGAACTATATGCACACAAAAAGAAATGTATTGTACATCTGCATAATCTAATACTAAAGAACCATTAAACCATGGAGGATCGTCAATGAGGCTGATTCTCTGGATGCTTAGAAGTGAGAGTTAGATAGGGCTCTTAAAGATAGCTGAGTCAAGCGATATGGGGAGAAGGCAGAAACGGGGTACTGATTGGGGATGATCAGCCATGATCACATTGAATGGCGGTGCTGGCTCGAAGGGCCGAATGGCCTACTCCTGCACCTATTGTCTATTGTCTTCAGTTCCTTCCATCTTTTAGCTGCTAGATTTACTACCATCATAGAAACGATCTTACTATCTCCCGGCACAAAAGGATTTGTTCAAAATCTAACATTTCCTTATTTTCCATGATCAATCCTTCATTGTCCAATGTTTAATTTAGATAACGTTCCCCTGTGTTCCTGGTGGGCTTGGATGATACTTACGGGTTTGTCCATCGCTACATTAACGGGACAGTCCTTAACTGCACTCACCTTGGTCCTGGCATCTATCTGGGCTTCCCGATCCAGCAGAAATCTCACCATATTGGTGTTCCCTCTCCGGGAAGCAATGTGCAGGGCTGTGATTCCATTCTGAATAAGTGCGAGAAGAATAGGCAGAGGCACACAGTCACGCAGCACACAAACAGACCCCTCAGCCCACCAGACGACCCATGCCAAACCATTTATTGCCCATCAAGATTGATCCCTGGGATGGCGGGACTGTCATGTGAGGAAAGATTGAAAAGACTAGGCTTGTATTCACTGGAGTTTAGAAGGATGAGGGGGATCTTATAGAAACTTATAAAATTATAAAAGGACTGGACAGGCTAGATGCAGGAAAAATGTTCCCAACGTTGGGCGAGTCCAGAACCAGGGGCCACAGTCTTAAAATAAAGTGGAACCCATTTAAGACTGAGGTGAGAAAAAACTTTTTCACCCAGAGAGTTGTGAATTTGTGGAATTCCCTGCCACAGAGGGCAGTGGAGGCCAAGTCACTGGATGGATTTAAGAGAGAGTCAGATAGAGCTCTAGGGGCTAGTGGAGTCAAGGGATATGGGGAGAAGGCAGGCACGGGTTATTGATAGGGGACGATCAGCCATGATCACAATGAATGGCGGTGCTGGCTCGAACGGCCGAATGGCCTCCTCATGCACCTCTTTTCTATGTTTCTGTGTTTCATCCATACTAAACCCATTTAGTAGACCAAAATGCTGGAGAAACTCAGCGGGTAAGGCAGCATCTATGGAGCGAAGGAATAGGTGACGTTTCGGGTCTCGACCCCTATTCCTTCGCTCCATAGATGCTGCCTCACCCGCTGAGTTTCTCCAGCATTTTTGTCTACCTTCGATTTTTCCATCATCTGCAGTTCTTTCTTTAAACCAACCCATCTAGTAGTTCATGGTCCATAGCCTCTCATGCCTTGGTGATTCGAGGGGTCGCCTTTAGTTCCATTTAGTTGAGAGACGCAGTGTGGAAACAGGCCCTTTGGCCCATCAAGTCCGTGCCGACCTATGATCACCCGTGCACAAGTTCCACGTTACTCCGCTTTCGCATCCTACACACCAGGGACATTTATAGGAGCTAATTAACCTACAATCCTGCGCGTCTTTGGACTGTGGGTGGAAACCGGAGCACCCGGAGAAAACCCATGCAGTCACAGGGAGAACGTGCAAACTCCAGACAGACAGCAGCCGAGGTCAGGATCGAACCCAGATGTCATGCGCTGTGAGGCAGCAGCTCTACCAGATGCCCACAATTCACATTGATATATTCAACAAGGAAGGTTTCATTCCCTGATGCTCCTTAACCACAGTTGCAGTGTCCAGGTGGGTCACACATGGGGATTGAGGGGTGCTCTCTAAAATGGCCCACTGCACCAACAAACCTATTGTAGAGCAAGTCTATTGAAAAACACGTGCAGAATTGTATCTGGGAATAATTCTACGACTTCATCAAAGGAGTGGCCACGATTTGCATAAACCAGCCAAAAAAATCAACCATCTGTTGCCGACCCTGTTTTAGAAACATAGAAACATAGAAATTAGGTGCAGGAGTAGGCCATTTGGCCCTTCGAGCCTGCACCGCCATTCAATATGATCATGGCTGATCATCCAACTCAGTATCCCGTACCTGCCTTCTCTCCATACCCCCTGATCCCTTTAGCCACAAGGGCCACATCTAACTCCCTCTTAAATATGGCCAACGAACTGGCCTCAACAACCTTCTGTGGCAGAGAATTCCACAGATTCACCACTCTCTGTGCGAAAAATGATTTTCTCATCTCGGTCCTACAAGACTTCCCCCTTATCGTTAAACTGTGACCCCTTGTCCTGGACTTCCCCAACATCGGGAACAATCTTGTTCTAGCCTCCCCTATCTTTCAGTCCGAAGAAGGGTTCCGACCCAAAACGCCACCTATTCCTTCTATCCAGAGATGTTGCCTGTCCGGCTGAGTTACTCCTGTATTTTGCGTCTATCTTCGGTATAAAAACCAGCATCCGCAGTCCTCCCCTGCGCAGGAATTCAACCAGGCCACTTCCTAACAGCATTAGCATCAGATTCCAGGAGATTTTGTTATAAAGTAAACATCCATATTGCCGACAACTTGAGCATTTCAACTGCCTGTTGTCTGCACTCTTTCTGTCTACATGAGTGGAGTTGTTGCCTCACAGTCCCGGGTTCGATCCTGACCTCGGGTGCTGTTTGTGTGGAGTTTGCACACGATGACCGCGTGGGTTTCTTCCAGGCGATAGGTACTAAGTGCTGGAGCAACTCAGCGGGCTGGGCAGCACCTCTGGCGAAAAAGGACGGGTGATGTTTCAGCTCGGGACAGCTTCTCCTCCAGGACCTGAGGGTCTCCTCCCACCTCCCAAAGACGTGTGGGTTTGTAGGTTCATCACTCTCTGTAAATTGTGTGTAGGAAAGTGCTACTGCATGGGTTGGCACGCACTCGATGGGCCGAAGGGGCCTGTCTCCACGTTGAATCTCTAAACTAAACTAAAATTAGATGGCCTCTCGAATTGTCTTTGATCTTTTCCCTCTTTCTTTCAATTAAACCCCCCCCCCTCCCCAAACAGCCCCCACCCTCAACCCCACTGATGATTTCCCCGCTCAGTTGCCTGCTCCTTCTCAATATCATCTGATCCTGCTTCCTAGTCTCTTCCCCCGTAATCTAGCCTGGGGCACGGCCTGCAGTGCTTTCCCCTGTAATGGCTTCACCAGGGACTCAGACAGACATGCACGGCACAGCAGGCTGATGTTTCCTGGCTACTTCAGGTCTCAACCAGTCCCACGGTTAACTCTTTACATGCTGCTATCAATTGAAGGGAGAGGTCACGACTTTGACCGGCCTCTCCTTTTGGAAGTGAAGGGGGTTTTCACCATCACACCCATCTCTCCTGACTCTGGCTATCAAAGAAGTCTCGGGGAGTGGTCGCCAAGATCTACCCCCTGGGTTTACAAGTTGAGCAACCAGGGAGAGGAAGGGTCGGGGCGATGGAAGGATTTCGCAGCACAGAGCGCAGAGGCAGACGTGCACCTACCTTGGGCGTAAAATTGACGTTCGCCCCTCGAGTCAGCAACATGTGAGCCACGTTCAGGTTCTGGTAATGGGCAGCGATGTGGAGAGGCGTGAAGCCGGTCTGAAATGAGACGGGAGAGTGAGCTAGTTTCTGCGAGAGCATCAAGAGTACAGAGCACTCCCGTCGTTATTGATGCCTGCCAGCGTCAACAAGCATTACAGCACATCCCTCTGTTCAATTAGACATAATGGCCCATTAACCTCACCCATCCTTTCCACAATGCACTTTTACTCTTAATGGAGTGTAGAACTGGCAGCAAGGAAGCAGTTATATGGATTCCGGCGAATCCTGTGGGATGCTAATGAGCGAGACAGACCACAAGGAATTCTGGAGTCAGAAATGATTTCCATGCTGGAAGGCTGTCAACGCCATCAGTCCTTTCACGTGGCTAGATGGCTGTGGGCGCCTCGATGTCACTGTTAACCGCGGCCTTAAACTAGGACAGGGCGGCTGACAAAATGTCCTCTGCCAAGTCAATAAT
Source organism: Okamejei kenojei (assembly GCA_035221665.1). Classification (NCBI taxonomy): domain Eukaryota; kingdom Metazoa; phylum Chordata; class Chondrichthyes; order Rajiformes; family Rajidae; genus Okamejei; species Okamejei kenojei. The sequence continues at coordinate 14,452,241 of CM069168.1, forward strand.
CAGCGACAAGCTGTGAATCGCGCAACAGTACGTCAAACTCTATAGGTGGAATGTATCCTTAACAAGTGTTGTGAAATAGTCATTTAATATTCAGTATTTAAGAATATTTGTCTTTCATTGATTTATTACAAGTGTAATATGGTGCAACATAACCCTGGAAAGTAACCGTTTTAGAACTAGGTGGGCGGTGTGTAACGTTACGAATTAGCCACATTCCCTTTCTTTTCTGTTTAGTTCTGTCTTTTTTGCATTTTCTTCGGAATTCCTTTCTTTTCTCAAGGCCCCTTTATTTTCGGGGCCCTTTCTTTTTTCCTTTTTTTTTAACACTTCTAAGGACGCAGTCTATTTAAATAATTATCAATCATTAACCATTAATTATTGCGCCCTACACATCACTACTATCCTCAAGCTTTTTTCTTTCTTTCTTTTCTATCCAAAAATTTAAAAAAAAAGTTGTACATGAAATGTATTATGTTATATACCATGATTATTATGTGTGTACATTGCTTCTAATAAAAATGTTTTAAAAATATATATATATGTGTTTTGCTTTGTATTATGGTGGTGGGTTTGTTTGTATTGTTTTTGTATTGTACACATCATTTGTGTAAATCATTGATTTCAATTATTTTTGGAGTACTAGGAAGAGACTACGTCCGCGCTGTCTAGGGGCACCCTGGGTGATTACCGGAACCGTTGCGTGCCGTGGTCTTCGATTCTTTGGTGATTTTGTGCTTAGGGTCGCCAACTTTCTCACTCCCAAATAAGGGACAAAAGGTCAAAATCCGGGACAAATTCCCGACGGCAATTCGTTGACCGACTCGGCCGTGGCTGGGTGAATGACGAGTTGGCCCCGGGTGCTGGACTGCACACAAAGTCCAGCCGGCGGGCCAGCTCAGGAGTTTTGGCCCGGGCCGCGTGACAAGTCCGGCGCCCCGTCCAACTCATGATTGGCCACGAGATGGAGGGGTGGTGGTGGTGTCGGCGGTAAGCGAAGGTCCGAAGGTCGGTCAACTGGCCGGGCTGCCGACCGACCGACGGGGCCACTGGCGAGGAGCTGCTGCTGCACTCCATGGGCTGCACTACGTCGGGACGGGCGAGGCTGGGCCGGACGCTGCGCTCCGACCCGACAGACCCCTCGACCCGAGTAGTAGCAGTCATATACGGGACAAACCAATTTAGCCCAATACATGGGATGTCCCGGCTAATACGGGACAGTTGTCAACCCTATTTTGTACTATGGCGATGGGTGTGTTAATACGGTTTTCTTAAGTAAGTATTATTTTGTAGCATAATGGAACAAATTATTTTTGACACAACAACAATAAAAAGTGTTGAAGAAGGAACTGCAGAGGCTGGAAAATCGAGGGGACACAAAATGCTGGAGAAACTCAGCGGGTGCGGCAGCAACTATGGAGCGAAGGAGATAGGCAACGTTTCGGGCCGAAACGCCAATAAAAACACTGGATAGGAAGGCAAAGGGTACATTATTGCAAGAGGGTTGGGGCATGAGAGAGGACATGTCTTGCTGCAATTGCAGAGAGCCCTGGTAATGTTGCATCCGGTGTATCCGGAATACTCTGCTCTCTTCCCAAAGGACAGTCACATTTGCAATTGAGGGAATGCAGCCAAGAATCACCACATTGATTCCTGCAAGACCGATGAAAGGCCGAGGCGCTTGGATTAAAAATACCAAGATACAAATGAGTAAATAAGCTTTAACTTGCATCCAATCTGCCTATGGCACGCCAATGAAACAAAACAAGTTTCGGGGTAACGTGAGGGGGAACTTCTTTACTCAGAGGGTGGTGGCTGTGTGGAATGAGCTTCCAGCAGAAGTGGTGGAGGCAGGATTGATTTTAACATTTAAGAGTAAAGTGGATAGGTATATGGACGTGAAGGGAATGGAGGGGTATGGTCCGAGTGCAGGTAGATGGGACTAGGGGAAAACAAATGGTCGGCACGGACTGGAAGGGCCGAGAGGGCCTGTTTCCGTGCTGTAATTGTTATATGGTTATATGGTTATAAACGTTGCAGTAGGAGGACACAAAATGCTGGAGTAACTCAGCGGGACAGACCTGTCCCGCTGAGTTACTCCACCATTTTGTGTCTACCTTTGGTTTGAACCCTTTCCTTCCTAAACATTTCTGCAGGTTTTATTATGAAATATTCAGTTTAGTTTAGTTTGGAGATTGTGCGGGGATGTTTTTATGTTTTATGTTAAATGTCTTTAAAAAGTTATGTTGTACTCTTGTTAAAGTGCTGCAATGCCAACTTGAATTTCACAGCGCCAATTGGTGTATGTGACGATAAATGAACCTTTGAAGCTTTGAGATGGAGTGCGGAAACAAACCCATCGGCCCACCGAGTCCCCGTCGACCAGCGATCCGCCACACATTAACGCTACCCTGCGCCCACATACGAGGGACAATTTGCGATTTTACCGAAGCCAATTAACCTACCAACCTGCACGTCTTTGGACTGTGGGAGGAAACCGGAGCTCCAGGAGAAAACCCACGCAGGTCACGGGGAGATCGTACAAACTCCGTACAGACAGCTCCGTACAGGAGTCGGGATCGAACCCGGGTCTCTGGCGCTGTGAGGCAGCAACTCTACCGCTGCGCCACTGGGCCGCCCCGTTCTTGTGCTGTAACGTTCTGTTCTATCCAGATTGAGGGGGGTCTACATCTAAAGTCCTGTCCGACAGAGTTCCTCGCCACTGGTGGATGTTTACCTTGGACAGCACATCAGGGTTGGGGTCATTCTGCAGGAGGACGGCGACAGTGCGTGTGTCATCGTTGCGTGCGGCGATGTGCAGGGCGGGCAGGCACACCTTCCCCTTGGTCCCGTAGTTGATGAGGATGGCCACCACGTTCTCGTGGCCCTGCTGCAAGGCGACCGCCAGGGGCGTGAATCCATCCTGCGACATACAACAAGCCGTCAGACCGCGAACAGCCAAAGGCCTGGGCTTCGAGAGGACCAGAATGCAGCAACGAGGGACGTAATGCCGAGTGTTTAAGAAGGAACTGCAGATGCTGGAAAATCGAAGGTAGACAAAGGTGCTGGAGAAACTCAGCGGGTGCAGCAGCGATGGAAATAGGCAACGTTTCGGGCCGAAACCCTTCTTCAGACTCCGAGGTTCGACAAGGCACTGGGTCAGGCCGCACTCTGTGAGTGTTGTGAGCGGTTTTCGACCCCATACCTGAGGGAGGATGTGCTGGCGCTGGAGAGGGTCCTGAGGGTCCAGCGTTGAGTGGGTTAATAAACGATGAGCATTTGACAGCGCTGGGCCTCTACTCGCTGGAGTTTAGAAGGATGAGCGGGGATCTCATTGAAACTATTGTAACAATTGGATCGATTGTTGTCATGTATTGTCTTTCTGCTGACATTTTAGCACGCAACAAAAGCTTTTCACTGTACCTCGGTACACGTGACAATAAACTAAACTGAAGCGGAACCTTACCAAATAGGGAAAGGCCTGGATAGAATGAATGTGGAGAGGATGTTTCCACTAGTTGGAGCGTGTACGACCAGAGGGCACAGCCTCAGAATAAAAGGACGTACCTTTAGAAAGGAGATGAGTAGGAATTTCTTCAATCGAAGGGTGGTGAATCTGTGGAATTAATTGCCGCGGATGGTTGTGGAGGTCAAGTGAATGGATATTTTTGAAAGGCAGAGATTTGCCGATAACTAATGGAAGTCGGGGGGGGGGGGGCTGTGTAACAGGAGCCTCAGTCCGCTATTACTGAAATCCGCTATATAGGGGTCCATTATCGCGAGCGTTTATACTGTACCTCGCTACACGTGACAATAAATGAAACTAAAGAAGTTCAAACTGTAAGATGATTCCGAGAGTGCACTGTCTCTCTGTGCTGTCCGGAATAGAATATCAAAACTAATTATGAAATGTGGCTGTAAATTCACCATACTTAACGCACAGAGAATCCCATTGCCAGGAGGTAATCAATGGCTGATTTTAACATGGGTCCACAATGGGATAATTATCCACAAATGTTACACGGACAGTAAGTGACAGATTCCAGGCACACGACTGGGGTAGTGATTTTGGATGATCAGGCACGATCATATTGAATGGCGGTGCAGGCTCGCATGGCCTACGCCTGCACCTATTTTCTATGTTTCTATGTTTCTATGTAAGATGACACTTGAGAAGATGTTGGAGCAGGCAGTGGCCAAGTGGAGTGAGGGAGTGCCTCGATCGAAGTGCACACCTCGATCACAGTGCAGACCCTCCACCGGTGCACCGCCACTCCACCGAGGCTCCGTAGGGGGGAGGAACGGCTCTGCTGTCAGCGGCCGGGGGACCGGTGACGGGCTCTAGGGTGTGGGCAGGGCTGACGATGCCCAGGTTGGGTTGCCCCTGGGCCTGGCCAAGCTGGCCATCCGCGAGTCACGGCACCAGGCGGTAGAGAGCTTTGCCCGAGCCAGATGCTTGCCCATTCACCGGGGTTACATCTGTGCCCGGGTGGTGTTAGAGAGGGACATAGTTGTATCGTAGTTATTTACTATATTTGTGAGTATTGTAACAGAGTGGTTTAAAAATGTGGTGTCTAGATAATTTGAAGATTTTGTACTATGGTGGTGGATTTGTTTTGACTCGTGATAGTAATATATAGACATAGTAACCAGTGCAGACCCTTTACATCGGGGCTAGGACAGGGGGGGTTGGGGGGGGGGGGCACTGGGGATGGAGCCGAGCTGAGACTTGCCTCTGTTGCAACATTTTGGTTGGCGCCATTATCAAGCAGAAACTTCACAACGTCCAGATGGTTCTCCTGCGCGGACATGTAGAGCGGGGTGAACCCTTTCTGTGTGGACACAAACCGTGCAGAAAATGTCAGGCACACAAGCGGCCGGACTGTCAAAGCCGCCACCGCCAGCTTCTTCCCATGAGCAGTAGCTCTACTAAACAGCCAAAAGTCTGTCGTCTCTTCTAACTCTGGTATTTTAGTTTCACACGTTTAAATTATAAAGTTTTATTTTTAATTATCCGCTGCATATCGTGTTTTTATCCTTGCGAGCAAAGCACCAAGGCAAATTCCTTGTATGTACACACACTTGGCCAATAACATTACTCTGATCCTGATTCTAAAGGCACGTCATCTTTACGAAACTCCAGATCTCAACAACTTTAAGGGGCTGTCCCACTTGGGCAACCTAATTGGCGAGTTTAGAAGAGTTTGAAAAAATGACATGTTGAAGACCTCCTTCGACTATGTTGAAGACCAGCTTCGACCAGCTACAACTAACTTCGGGGAAATTGGACACCGAATAGTGGAGAGTGAAGACGACCTCCTTCGACCTCCCTTCGACTACGATGAAGACTATCTACGACTTCCTTCGACTACCCTCGATTACCCACGACTAACATGCGGACTTACTACGACCAAACCTACGAGTAAAAAAAGCATCGATTTTTTCCATGGCGACTTTAATTTACTCGCGGGCATTTTTTTAACATGTTAAAAAAAACGCCTCGACCTCGCTGAGGCCTGGAGTACGCGGAGACCACTCTCGAGCGTGATGGAGAGTTACGAAGACCTCCTACGACCTCGTGTCGACCATGCTGCGAGTATGAGTTGAGGGCAAACTCGCCAGGACTCGCCCAAGTGGGACAGGCTCTTTATAAGAAAATTCCAGATCTCGACAACTTTAGCATTGAAGTGCAGTTTTCCAATAACAACATCAAATCTTCTCTTGCTGCCTATCTCTACACTACAATTAATAGGTTGTTTATAGATTAGGAAAGCACGCGAGCTGACTGCAGTTTGCATTACGTGGATTCTGGAAGATAAATGATGTTACTTTCACAGCTTAAAAAGACAAGACTTAATCAATATGTTTCTCTTAGAAAAAGCCCAAAGGAACATAGACAATTCCATTATAAATGAAAAGAAAACTCCTTTACCATAAACATAAAATGATCCCCATACATTAAATGCATACTATCTGTGAATGATAATACAATAACCCAGGAATTGGGGAAAATTACAAGATGGCATTTGAGGGCAATAAAGTGCGTATCATTTTTTAAAAAACAGACAGAAGTAAAGGACCTGTCCCACTTGGCCGTCATTTACGCGACAGGCCGGTGGCGTGCGAAGATTCCGTGCAGAACGGAATCCTGGAGCGATACTGCACGCAACTCCACACTCCTCCACGCCACTCCGTGCGCCCGTCTCGCGCTACCCACACGCTACCCACACGCTACCCACACGCTACCCACACGCTACCCACACGCTACCCACACGCTACCAGGTCGCGTAAATGGAGCGCAGATGACGGCCAACTGGGACAGGCCCTTAACTCTGCACCTCACAGACCAAACTCTCTCCAGCCACATGATGGTAATGATGAAAGAGCTGTTGCCAGAGACCAAGGTTCGATCCTGACTAAAGAACTACCTCCTCCGGCAGCTCGTTCCAGATACCGACCACCCTTTGTATAAAAAGGTTGTCCTCAGGTTCCTATTAAATTCTCCCCCTCTCACCTTAATCCCCCACTCTGGGTAAAAGACTGTGCCTTTACCCTCTCTATCGTCACTATTCCTCTTATGAAAAACGTAGACACGTGAAGATTCACAGATTACGGGGAGAAGACAAGAGAATGGGGCTGAGGGGGAACGATAGATTAAGCCATCATTGAATGGCGGAGCAGACTCAATGGGATGAATGAACTAATTCTGCTTATATGACTAACGAACATGAACTTATGAGAGAGACATCAGCGTTCAGCGTTTGATTCGCCTGGTACTGCAACCTGTTATTGGTGTTAAGGCCCTGTCCCACTATGTGAGTTCACCCAAGAGCTCTCCCGAGTTAAAAAAAAAAATCAAACTCGTGGTAAGTACGTAGAATGTACGTAGGAGTACGTCGGAGCTCGTGGATGTCTCGTAGCGGCTCGTAACGCTAACGGCAGGTACTCGGGAAACGCGGAAACTCGTGAAGTTTTTTCAACAGTGTGAAAAACCTCCAAGAGTAAAAAAAACTCATGATGAAGTACCACGAGTTTGATTTTTTTTTTAACTCGGGAGAGCTCTTGGGTGAACTCGCATCGTGGGACAGGGGCTTTATGCTTTATTACCACCAAGCTGCTCTGGTGGGATGAAGGGATGAATGTGGCGATGGGTGGACTTAGAATAAAGGGGAGGCCATTTAAGACTGAGGTGAGAAAAAACGTTTTCACCCAGAGAGTTGTGAATTTGTGGAATTCCCTGCCACAGAGGGCAGTGGAGGCCAAATCACTGGATGGATTTAAGAGAGAGTTAGATAGAGCTCTAGTGGCTAGTGGAATCAAGGGATATGGGGAGAAGGCAGGCACGGGTTATTGATTGGGGACGATCAGCCATGATCACAGTGAATGGCGGTGCTGGCTCGAAGGGCCAAATGGCCTCCTCCTGCACCTATTTTCTATGTTTCTATGACTGGGACAGGGTTTGACTCGCTTAGTTTCACACCTCAGATGTTCTGTCACGGAGATTTTTAGTTTATGTTTAGTTTTGAGAGACAGCGCGGAAACAGGCCCTTCGGCCCACCGGGACCACACCGACCAGCGATCCCCGCATATTAACACTATCCTACACACACACACACACATAGTAGGGACAATTTACACATACACCAAGCCAATTAACCGACATACCTGTACGTCTTTGGAGTGTGGGAGGAAACGGAAGATCTCTGAGAAAACCCACGCAGGTCACGGGGGGAACGTACAAACTCCGTACAGGCAGCGCCCGTAGTTGGGATCGAACCCGTGTCTCCGGCGCTGCAAGCGATCTAAAGCAGCAACTCTACCGCTGCGCCACCGTGCCGCCCAGTTGTTGGGGGAATGTTGACTGCGCGCTTGCCCCTGCCCCAGCGCAGTGCACGGGCAGAGATTTGGAGGTGAGGGAGAGCGCACGTCCTTGCAACCATCCTGTCAACCGGTTGCCTGCCTCCTTACCTGGGACTGAGCGTTGATGTTGGCTCCATAGTCAACGAGTTCCTTCACCACCTGCTCCTGCCCAGCCAGGGCCGCGATGTGCAGGGCCGTGTTCCCCTTCTGCAACACAAACGTTCCACACCAGTCACGGACCAGCCTCCCTGCGACTGACACCATTCACACCTCACGCTGCCTCGGCAAGGCCAGCAGCACAATCAAGGACCAGTCGCAGGAACGGGGCACTGATTTTGGATGATCAGCCATGATCATATTGAATGGCGGTGCTGGCTCGAAGGGCCGAATGGCCTACTCCTGCACCTATTGTCCATCAATCAATGAAAGACTTTATTGTCATTCAAAAATACACCACCAAATGCAAGTCTGAACGGAATGTCGTTGCATCTGGCTCACCGTACAACATAAAATAACAAAAGGATAAAATAGATAAAAACATAAAATAGATAAAATAGATAATAGTGGCGGCACATTATATGGAATTCAAGAGTCTGATGGCTCGGGGGGGAAGAAGCTGTTGCAGAACCTGGCCGTTCAGCTCCTTATACTGCGATACCTTTTGCCCGAGGGCAGCAGAGTGAACAGTCCATGATGGAGATGTGTGGGGTCTTTTATAAAGCTGTTGGCCTTGGACAAGCAACGTTTTCACGCAATGTCCCGGATTGAAGGAAGAGAAGTCCCGATGATGTTTTCAGCCGTCCTCGCCACTCTCTGCACGGACTTCCAGTCGGAGGCTTTGCAGTCCCCAAACCAGACAGAGATGCAGCCGGTCAAAATGCTCTCTACGGTGCCCCAGCTTGGCCAGGCCAGGAGCAACCCAACCTGGACATCTTCGGCCCTGCCCACTCCCTAGCTCCCGTCACCGGTCCTCCGGTCGCTGACAGCAGAGTCGCCCCTCCCCCTGCGGACCCTCGGTGGAGTGGCGGTGCGCCTTGCCCTCCGGACCTTGGTGACAAGGAACGCTCTGCATATGAGTGGGTTGTAAGCTTCCCAAACCCTGCCCTGTTCTATGATCTGCTTGCACTCAGCGCCAGGTGAAGTTTGCTGCCAGGCTGTTCTCTCTCACCTTGGTAACGGCTTCCAGATCGATGCCATTGTGCAGCAGCTCAGACACCACCTTGACGTGCCCTTCCTTGGATGCCAGGTGGAGCGCATTGAGCCCATTCTGCAAATCAGAACGCACACACAAAAAAAACAGGGTGAGAACATGGGAGAGTACAGCAGCCCACGGCACCACGCGGCAACACGGGGAAATCAACACCAGATCAATCTGGCCCCAGTGTACTAGCGGCGAAAGAAGTTCAGCAATGACCACAATGATAGTTCTTCCTTAAGGGCCTGTCCCACTTTCACGACTTAATTCTAAACCTCTGCCGAGTTTAAAGGACCTAAAAAAAAAATCAATATCGTGGTAATCTACGAACTCCTACGACCTTCCACGAGTATGTTCACAAACTCCTACGAACTCCTACGAGTGTGTCTACGAATTCCCACTACTATTTCGATGCCCGCCTTATGAGTAAAAAGTTGCAATTTCCTTAATCCTGACCATTTTTTTACTTGTGGACATTTTTTGTCGGGCTTAAAAAAACCATCCCGACTTACCTGATGCCACGAGTATCTAAGGCTGGCATAACGAGCCGCTACGATACGCCTACGACCTCCTACGGACTCGTTATGAACATTCTGCGAGTTTGAATCAAGGGGAAAGCTCGGGAGAATTCGTGAATTACCTCGTGAAAGTGGGACAGGCCCTTATCACATCAGTTTTTTTTTATTTCTGTTCTTGACTGAGCCCAGTCTTCGCAACCTCCATGCCGTCTTGCTCGGAGGCAGGGAGGCTGAATGAGTGCAAGGCTGAAGGGCGCAGAGTTGACAAAAAGACACAAGCAGCAACTAAAACCTGTCAGCAAATGAGAAAATGAGTAACACATCTCGCGTAACGCCAGTACTTCCATCAGCTGTTATTTCCAGCCTCTTAAAACCCATGACAGTCATTCTGCTAAGTGATAACTGGCTATCCAACTCAGTTTGTTGTTTGGACCGGACTTATGTTCACACACGTAGCTTACCGCCCGATATAATCACAGCACAATCATCCCACCACAACTCGAGAGCAGTCCAAAACTACTACCACCTCATTGAAGGTAGACAAAAATGCTGGGGAAACTCAGAGGGTGAGGCAGCATCTATGGAGCAAAGGAATAGGTGATGTTGCGGGAAGAAGGGTCTCGACCCGAAGAATCACCAATTCCTTCGCTCCATAGATGCTGCCTCACCTGCTGAGTTTCTCCAGCATTTTTGTCCACCTTCGATTTTTCCAGCATCTGCAGTTCTTTCTTAACCACCTCATTGGAGATGCTCAGACTATCTTTGTTTAAGAAAGAACTGCAGATGCTGGAGAAATCGAAGGTAGTCAAAAATGCTTGAGGAAGTCAGTGGGTGAGGCAGCATCTATGGACCGAAGGAATCAGGTCTCGGCTTGAAACGTCGCCTATTCCTTCGCTCCATAGATGCTGCCTTACCCGCTGAGTTTCTCCAGCATTTTTGTCTACCTCGGACTATCTTTGATCGGATTTATTGGCTTTATCTTGCACTGAATGTTATTCACATTATTAATTTTATCGTGTATCTGTGCACTGCGAATGGCTCAATTGTAATCATGTGTTGTCTTTCCGCTGACTGGTTAGCACGCAACAAAAGCTTTTCGCTGTACCTCGGTACACGGGACAATAAACTAAACTGAACTGGGCTAGAAATCCCCAGAGCACCACCCTAACGGCTTGGCATCAGGTCCGGAGGCATCAAAGAATTGTCACACAGCACAAAGCAATATCTGAGCTTATATGAAGATACGGAGTGTCAGCGCAGAGAGGGTTTTAACTCTGTGACAGGGTGACAAGTAACCCGTCCTGTTAGTGAGCAGAGAAATCTGTCAGACGGTGGAGTAGCTGTGAGATGATCTTCTTTCAATACCTCTCTCTGATGCTTCCATGTTCTCAATGGAACGAGGCATACAGTGTGGAAACAGGCCCTTCAGCCCAACATGCTCACACTGGCCAACATGTCCCAGCCACACAAGTCCCAACTGCCTGTGTTTGGTCAATTTCACTCCAAACCAGTCCTATCCATGTACCTGTCTAACTGTTTTGTAAATGTTGGGATAGCCCCTGCCTCAACTACCTCCTCTGGCAACTTGTTCCATACTCCCACCGCCCTTTGTGTGAAAACCTTTGTGTGAAAATGGAGAGGTAAAATTAGTAGTTCCTCAGGACTCCAGTTGTGGAGGCTGGGGAACCAAGGTCCTGCACTCAGACTCTTCCTCCCCCCCACCCTGCGCCCCCACCCACTACCGCCCCCCACGCCCCCCTCCCCCACATCCCCCCCCCCCCACACCCCCCCCACGTCTTAGGAGTGTGGGAGGAAACCGAAGATCTCGTAGAAACCCCACGCTGGTCATGAGGAGAATTAAAACAACACTCTTTTGTCTTTTGCATAAAACTTCAGAAGTTTTAGAATTAAATTTTCTAAATTTTTACGAAAGTATTTAAAACAGAAATGAACCCCAACGCAGAATTGATTATCTTTGGAACAATGGAGTCCGTCTCTGAGCTGACTTCGTTCCAAGAGAGTTTCCTTAACTATGGCTTAATAACGGCAAAAAAACTTATATTAAAATTCTGGAAAAATGCACCAACACCAACGCATAAAATGTGACTTTCAAACATGTCTGAATTGTTACACCTAGAAGATATGAGATTCGTCCGAGCAGGCAAATCAGACCAATTCTTAAAGATCTGGTCTCCCTTTATCGATTTATTATGATAATGATGATGATTATGTTGCACCTTATATCGATATATGGTGCAACATAATCCTGGAAATAAACTGTTTCAGAACTGGGTAAGGGGTGCGCAAAGATACGAAGTAGGTATATCCCTTTAATTTTATTTTCCTTTTTTACCTTTCTTTATATCTCTCCTCCTTTCTCTCTTTTTCTTGTACTTTTCACGAGCTATCACTTTCACCACCTCACCTAACTTTATTTACTCCTTCGCTCCTTAGATGCTGCTGCACCCGCTGAGTTTCTCCAGCCTTTTGTGTCCCCTTTATTTTTCTCTCTTTTTGCTTATATTACTTTTTCATTATTAAATTCAAAAACAGAAGTTGTATATGAAATGTATTATATTATTCATAATGTACTCTATTGTATATGACTTCTAATAAAAATATTATAAAAAAAATAAAAAAAAAAATAAATAAATAAAAATAAATAAAAAACAAAGATTGCTGGTACTTTGTTGCTTGGTAAACCTGCAAAAGACTTGCCTTCTATGTATCATTTAATGAATAGACAAAGTAATAGACGTCTTTGTGATGGTTCTTGGTGAAGATGGTGGCACTTCAATGGGTGATGTGGTCCATTCCACCCGGCAAGTGTAGATGGTGGTGGTATCAGATGGCTCATTATGGTCATGGTTTGTTAGAATACATGACCTCTGGGATAGGTCTAACCACATACATCCCACCATAAACAATACAGGACATATGATGTTGGACCTCTCCCACAAGTCTGATATTCCTTCCTATTCAGACCACAATTTACCATCTAACCTGATGGAGTTTCCAGGAGAATCTGTCACGTTTCCACACAGGAGGTGCAACCTGCAGCAGAGCAAGGGGCAACCCAAGCATCAAGCTCTTCGAGGCTTGAGAAAGATTCGGACGTGGAGCAAGGAGCAGCAGAGCAGTGTCAGACCTCCATTAGCTTCACATAGGAACATAGAAACATAGAAAATAGGTGCAGGGGGAGGCCATTCGGCCCTTCGAGCCAGCACCGCCATTCATTGTGACCATGGCTTCACAATAGGGAGGAACGAGAAACTGCAGGCGCTGGAGTCCTGAACAAAACACAAAGTGCTGGGCGAATCAGTGGATAAGGCAGCATCTGTGGAGGGAATGAATGGACAGAAGATGTTTTGGGTCGGAAAACCTTTTTTCAGACTCTTTGGGGGGAAACCGGAGCACCCGGGGGAAAGCCAAGTGGGTCACAGGGTTGTAGACACAAAGTGCTGGAGTAACTCAGCGGGTGAGGCAGCATCTGCAGAGAGAAGGAATTGGCAACGTTTCAATAGACAATAGACAATAGACAATAGGTGCAGGAGTAGGCCATTCGGCCCTTCGAGCCAGCACCGCCATTCAATGTGATCATGGCTGATCAACCTCAATCAGTACCCCGTTCCTGCCTTCTCCCCATATCACCTGACTCCGCTATTTTTAAGAGCCCTATCTAGCTCTCTCTTGAAAGCATCCAGAGAACCCGCCTCCACCGCCCTCTGAGGCAGAGAATTCCACAGACTCACCACTCTCTGTGAGAAAAAGTGTTTCCTCGTCTCCGTTCTAAATGGCTTACTCCTTATTCTTAAACTGTGGCCCCTGGTTCTGGACTACCCCAACATCAGGAACATGTTTCCTGCCTCTAGCGTGTCCAAGCCCTTAACAATCTTACATGTTTCAGTGAGGTATCCTCTCATCCTTCTAGACTCCAGAGTGTACAAGCCCAGCTGCTCCATTCTCTCAGCATGTGACAGTCCCACCATCCCGGGAATTAACCTTGTAAACCTACGCTGCACTCGCTCAATAGCAAGAATGTCCTTCCTCAAATTAGGGGACCAAAATTGCACACAATACTCCAGGTGTGGACTCACTAGGGCTCGGTTTCGGGTCGAGACCCTTCTTCAGGGGGGACTGGGTACACTCTGCACAGACAGCACCTGAGGTCAGGGTCAAACGCATGTCCCTGGAGCTATGAGGCAAAAGCTCTACCAGCTGTGCTATTCCAGATGAGTCGTGAGGTTACTAAGAAAATGACTTTCAATAGCAGTGAAGCTGAGACTGAGTATATAGTTTGATCGATTCAAGGGTGGAAATAATCAGTCGCGATATGCACCCTCACTCCTAATTGCACGCCTCATTGTCACCTTCCCCTCAGCTAACAATGAACCATTTCACGCTTCCTTGATCATCGTCCCCTTTGATCTGTGTTTTCACACCTCACCCTTCCATGCCTCTATGTCTCCCTCTCGCCAGACTCTCAGTCTGAAGAAAGGGACTCAACCCAGAAGGTCTCCCGTTCCTTCTCTCCTGAGATGCTGCCTGGCCCGCTGGGTTACTCCGGCGTTTTGTGTCTACCTTCGGTGTAAACCAGCATCTGCAGTTCCTTCCTCCACTCCCCCACCCCTCCCTTTCCTGTCTCCACCCCCCCCACCCCCCTCGAACACACAGCTGCCACCATCACACCCCTCTTAACCTCCCCCATCCACCTATATCCCTCCTCCTCCATTGATGAACTGTACACTGCAAGGGCCAGGAAGCGAGCGGGCAAGATCATCTCTGACCCCTCTCACCCTGGCCACAAACGCTTTGAATCACTTCCCTCTGAAAGGCGACTCCGGACTGTCAAAGCTGCCACAGCCAGACATAAAAACAGTTTTTATCCACGAGTAGTTGCTCTACTCAACAGCCAAAAATCTGTAGCCTCCCTTTGATCTGGTATTTTGTTGCTTCACATGCTGGATCAATGGTGTTTTATCATTAATGTTTTATTATTATTAAGGTTTAGTGTTTTCTGAGTCATTCGTAACTGTCACTGTATGTCATGTTACCTGTGGGCGGAGCACCAAGGAAAATTCCTTGTATGTGAATACTTGGCCAATAAACTTACTTACTTACTTATCTGCAGTTTCCTCGTGTCTCTCAATATTATGATGGAGCAGATATATCATATAATTACTTATGTTCTGCCAATTATTTCCCCTCCTTTCCATTGCCCTTAGACAGCCCTGGAGCACAGTGTATTTGAAATAAGGAATTGAACACAGTGTTGGTAATCAGGGCTATCTTAAACCATAAATCCCTTGGGCTGTTTACAACCCAGCGGTATCAGTCCTGATTTCTGTAATTTCAAGTAGCCCTTGCTCATCCTGTCTCTCCGTCCCTCCCCCACCCTAGTCATCCTGCTAGTTTCACTGTTCGCATCCCTTCATTATCACCTCCTGCACGGCCAACAATGGACCATTGTGGGCTCCTTGGCCATCGGTGCTGCCTCTGATTTGTTCTGTACCTTTTCACACCTCTGGCTTCCCACCCGCCTGACTCTCAGTCTGGCGAAGAGTCTCGACCCGAGACCTCACCTATTCCTTCTCTCCAGAGATGCTGCCTGTCCCACTGAGTAACTCGAGCACTCGGTGTCCACCTTCAACGTAACAGCTCAGTTACCCTCTGCTCCGTGCACGACTCTCACTGGCCCAGTGTTTGAAGGCTGACGGTTTCATGTGCTTAGAAACATAGAGAATAGATGCAGGAGTAGGTAATTTGGCCCTTCGAGCCTGCACCGCCATTCAATATGATCATGACTGATCATCCACAATCAGTATCCTGTTCCTGAATCAAGGGATATGGGGAAAAAGCAGGAACGAGGTTCTGGAACTGCTTTTTCCCCATATCCCTTGATTCCATTAGCTCCAACATCTAAATCTAAATCTAACTCTCTCTTGAATACATCCAGTGAATTGGCCTCCACTGCCTTCTGTAGCAGAGAATGCCACAGATTCGCAACTCTCTGGCTGAAAATGTTTTTTCTCATCTCAGTCCTAAATGGCCTACTCCTTGAAACATATAAGATTGTTAAGGGTTTGAACACGCTAGAGGCAGTAAACATGTTCCCGATGTTGGGGGAGTCCAGAAACAGGGGCCACAGTTTAAGAATAAAGAGTAAGCCATTTAGAACGGAGACGAGGGAACACTTTTTCTCACAGAGAGTGGTGAGTTTGTGGAATTCTCTGCCTCAGAGGGCGGTGGAGGCAGGTTCTCTGGATACTTTCAAGAGAGAGCTAGATAGGGCTCTTAAAGATAGCGGAGTCAGGGGATATGGGGAGAAGGCAGGAACGGGGTACTGATTGGGGATGATCAGCCATGATCACATTGAATGGCGGAGCTGGCTCGAAGGGCCAAATTGCCTACTCCTGCACCTATTGTCTATTGTCTAGTCGTAAAATGTGACCTGGTTCTGGACTCCCCCAACATCGGGAACGTTTTTGTTCAGAGCTTAGCCATGCCAAACATTAGTCACGCCTGGAACTATTAATGAGTGCAGAGGTACCATTGATGGCGAGGTGTGAGACAATAATGTCTGTTTAATGAGCGTCACATCTCAGTGCAAATCGATCACTTCAGTGATGCCTGATCAATAACTCAGAATAACAAAATAGAGACTTGAATCTGCCAGATTCACGGAGGGAGGCTCAAGATAGACATCAACTGATTTTTCGGCAGCAAGTGAACCGAGGGAAAGGGGGTTAATGCAGTAATGTGGTGCTGAGAAAAAGCACCGGCTATGATCTTATTGAGTGATCTGATTGTATAATGTTTAACGTTTTATGTGTCATTCCTAACTGTCACTGTAGGTCATGTTGTCACCTGCGGGCGGAGCACCAAGGCAAATTCCTTGTAGGTGAATACTTGGCCAATGAATGTATTCATTCATTCATTCATAAAATCATGAGAGGAATAGATTGGGTAGATGCACAGAGTCTCTTGCCCAGAGTAGGTGAATCGAGGACCAGAGGACACAGCGTCATAGAGAGATACAGTGTGGAGATAGACTCTTCGACCCAATCTGCCCACACCGGCCAACAATGTCCCAGCTACACTAGTCTCACCTGCCTGCATCTAGTCTATATCCCTCCATACCTGTCCTATCCATGTACCTGTCTAACTGTTTCTTAAACGATGGGATAGTCCCAGCCTCAACTACCTCCTCTGGCAGCTTGTTCCATACACCCGCCACCCTTTGTGTGAAAAAGTTACCCCTCGAGTTCCTATTAAATCTTTTCCCCTTCACCTTGAACCTATATCCTCTGATCCTCGATTCCCCTACTCTGGGCAAGAGACTCTGTGCGTCTACCCGATCTATTCCTCTCGTGAATTTGTACAAATAGGTTTAACATAGGTTTAAGGTGAAGGGGAAAATATTTAATAGGAATCAGAAGAAGGCTCTCGACCCAAAACGTCACCCATTCCATCTCCACAGAGATGCTGCCTGTCCCGCTGAGTTACTCCAGCATTTTGTGTCTAGCTGCAGTATATATATCGGGGAGCACAGTGTATATCAGAAAGGCCAGTCACATAGCTACATCGCGAACCTGAATGTGATATATTTAGTTAGACTGGAGTTTAGGAATGATAGATTTGCTTTCAATTACCTCATACCACATCTAGGTGCAATGCTTTCAGTTAATCTACCATATGCGTCCCTCCTGTATGATTACATCGTGCTGGCACGGTGGCGCAGTGGTAGAGTTGCTGCCTCACAGCGTGAGAGACCCGGGTGCGATCCTGACCACAGGTCTGTATGGAGTTTGTCCGTTCTCACTCGGACCGCGTGGGTTTTCTCCAGGTGCCCCGGTTTCCGCCCACGCTGCAAAGACGTACAGGGATGGAGACCAATTGGCTTGGTAAAGATTGTAAATTGTCCCTGGTGTGTGTCGGTTATTGTAGACGTGCGGGGATCGCTGGTCGGCGCGGCCTCGGTGAGCCGCAGGTCCGCTTTCCGCGCTGCATCTCTAAACTAAAACTAAATTTCAGAATAATCCATACTGCTGCTTCCCACATCTGCGACCAATGCATTGATGGTTATTAAACTATCATGCTTGGGGTTGATACATTAGGTTACACTGATAAGTCACAATCTGGTTCACATTTTTTTGTTACACTATACTCCCCATATCTGCAAGTGATGTGTTTAAAAAGGCTTGCCCCACTTACACGATTTTTTTGGTGACTTGCCGGCACCCGTCAATATCGCAGCAGGTTGTAGAAAATTTTCAACATGTTGAAAATCCAGCGGCGACCAGAAAAAGGCACGACTCTTTGGGCGACTACTCACGACCAAACAGACGTCACCCGTGCAAGCAGTACATTTGGTTAACCCTTACAATTGGGGGTGATACGTTTAGTTACACAACGAGCCCTCACATCTGTTAATGATACATTCAGTTCAAGTCCCACACTGATCCAGGACTTAGTTACACTGCAATCTCTGCACTTATTGATTAATATCAGTAGTTACAGCCCTACCTCCCACATCTTGCTGTGATGCGGTCCATTAAAATGTTACTCATCACATCTGACAGACCGTTAATAATACGTTCAGCTACACGACTACCCCTCAGATCTAAGGGTGCTGAGATTCCCGCTGCATTGCTCTTATCCAGATATGAGAATGTTACAGTCAGTTATGCTCTTGCTTATTCGTGAAAATTCTGAAGAATTTTGAAGATGTGTAGACACAACGTGCTGGTGTCACTCAGCGGGACAGGCAGCATCTCTGGAGAGAAGGAATGGGTGACGTTTCGGGTTGAGACCCTTCCTCAGACTGATGTGTGCACAGTGTATCACAGACAGAACTGTGCATATCTTCATCACTTGTGTTTCAGGGAGTAATGGACTTGCACCCCGAGTTCCGTCTGAACATTAATGCATTGAGGGGCAGCACAGTGGTAAAGTTGCTTACTTACAACACCAGAGACCTGGGTTCCATCCCGACTATGGGTGCTGCCTGTATGTTGTCCCTGTAACCGCGTGGGTTTCCTCTGGGTGCTCGGGTTTCCTCCCACTTTAAAACGCCGTACAGGTCTGTAGGTTAATTGGCTCGAGTCACCATTGTAAATTCTCCCTGGCGTGTAGGATAGTGTTGGTGTACGGGGCGATCGCTGGTCGGCGTAGACTCGGTGGGCCGAAGGGCCTCTTTCCACCCTGCATCCCTAAAGGGCCTGTCCCACTGTACGAGGTAATTCAAGAGTTCTCCCGAGTTCTCCCCCGATTCGGGCTGGTGTAATGTACGTAGGGGCTCGTACGAGTAAAAAGTAACCATTTTTTTCATCACGAGTATTTTTTTTACTCGTGGACATTTTTCACAGTGTTGAAAAAAGGTCACGAGTTTACCGGATTTCCCGATACATCCTACCGTTACTCGTACCAGCCGCTACGTGGCATCCACGAACTCCTACGGACCCGCTACGGAAATTACACGAGCTCAAATCAGGGGAAACCTCGGGAGAACTCTTGAATTACCTTGTACAGTGGGACAGGTCCTTTAACCAGTGCCATTTACTGTGCGCAGACAGCCCCATATTACAGAGGGGTTGCAATATTCTGCCACGCAAAACCATGTCCGCACATGTCATGAAACACAACGCAATAAAAAGATATTACACGCGCATTATTTAGGTCTCCACATAAATTCTGTTTGTACAAATGTTATCCCCTATCTCAAATGGTTTGGGTAGTGACTTGCAAATTCTGTGAGGGAAATTTTCTGTGAGACAAACAGCCTGTTTGTGAATCAAAAGTGATCTTTATTAAGTAATACAGGGAGCAGCACACACACACACACACACGCGCGACTGGGGAGGGTTCTCTCAGAGTTCTGACTATATACCAGGGCACACCCCTCAACCACGTGAGGGCTTCATCCCGCCAAACGCAGTCACGTGGCTCCACCAGTCCTAGCGCCGAGGGATCGCTCAGTAAGTGGCCTAACCACCGGGTGTCATTAGTTCCTAACTTCCACTCGGCCCATTGAGTCTAACTCCGCTATTCAATCGTGGCTGACCTATCTTTTCTATCTCAACCCCATTCTCCTGCCTTCTCCTCCTAACCTTTGACACTCTTACTAAATCAAGATCCTGTCAATCTCCACTGCCTTGGCATCCACAGCTGTCTGTGGCAATGAATTCCACAGATTCATCACCCTCTGGCTGAAGAAATTCCTCCTCATCTCCTTTTTTATTCCGAGGCTGTTCCCTCCGGTCCTAGACGCGCCCACTAATGGAAACATCCTTTCCACATCCACTCTATCCAGGCCTGTCTCAAATCCGTGAGTTCCTCCTCATCCTTCTAAACTCCAGCGAGTACAGGCCCAGTGCCGTCAAAGGCTCATCGTATGTTAGCCCAATCAACCCTGGGATCGTTCATGCAAACCTCCTCTGGGCCCTCTCCAATGCCAGCACATCCCAACTCAGATATGGGGCCCAAAACTGCTCACAATACTCTAAATGCAGTCTGACCTGTACCTTATAAAGCCTCAGCATTGCACCCCTGTTTTAAAATCCTCTCCGTTTTATCTATTTTATAATTCCTCTTGAAATAAATGCGAACACTGCCTTTGTCTTCCTTACTACCGATTTAACTTGCAAATGAACCATTTGGGAATCCTGCACCAAGTCTGTCGTGTGAGGGTTACATGTACTTGCCCCTTCCATTTGTCCTCCCAAAGTGTAGCTGCTCACACTTGTCTGGATTCAACTCACCTGCCATTTCTCTGCTCAAATTTCCAACTGATCTACAGTATACCCCCTGCTGCATCTTTTGACAGCCTTCCTCGTTGTAAGTGTTCAGTGTGAATCATTTTATATTTTATTTTCTGTCCCTTAAAGTCAGCGCTGATTAAATCTCCACCAGGATGCCTTTGTTTTCTGCAGTGTTTGTGCAGATGTAACGTGCGCTGGCTTTCGTCTGTTGCTGCAGTGCCGATTCTGTGGCTGTCTCAAGACAATACATGACGTCAGGTTTGTACGGTTTTGGGATTCACCGATTCCACACTGCAGTTCCGACAAATGCACAGACTGTTAATTCCAACGTGCCTCAAGAGCAAGAATGTGGGAGAAACTCATTTGTACGTTCATATTTGTTGAGTTTAGTTTAGACATACAGTGCACAGACAGGCCCTTCCACGCACATTGACACCATCCTACACACACTAGGGACAATTGTACATTTTATCCCAAGCCAAATAAACTACAAACCTGCACGTCTTTGGAGTGTGGGAGGAAATGGAAAATCTAGGAGAAAACCCACGCAGGCCACGGGGAGAAAGTACAAACTCCGTACAGACAGCACCCTTGGTCGGGATCGAACCTGGGTCTCCAGCGCTGCAAGGCAGCAACTCTACTGCTGCGCCATCGTGCCACCGTTTCATAATATGTCATACACGATTTTACTGAGTAAAAGACTGTGCATTTAGCCTATCTATTTCTCTCGTGACCTCATACACTTCTACAACATAAACCCTCTGATGAAGGGTTTCAGCCGAAACGTCGCCTATTTCCTTCGCTCCATAGATGCCGCTGCACCCACTGAGTTTCTCCAGCACTTTTGTCTACCATAAGCCCTCATCCTCCTGCGCTCCAAGGAATAGAGTCCCAGCCTGCTCAACCTCTCCCTGTAGCTCCGGCCCTCGGGTTCTGGCAACATCCTTGTAAGTCTTCTCTGCACCTTTTCCAGGTTGATAACATCAAACACTGTTCGTAGATCAGCTCAATCAGTGGATAGTGACTTAAATAGATTTTTTCGCATTGAGATACGAGGAACTGCAGATGCTGGAATCTGAAGCACGAAACAAAGCTGCTGGAGGAAATCAGCTGGTCAGGCAGCATCTGTGGAGGGGAATGGAGAGACACCATTTCAGGCCGGGCGCGAGCCTGTTATCCGGCTGCTCGGAGGCGTATGCTCGAGGATTGCTTGCGAACCCTTCATCAGCCTGAAGAAGGGTCCCGACCTGAATCGCCATCGATCCGGTCTCCCCCCTTCCACATGGCGCAATGGTAGGTAGAGTTGTTGCCTTACAGCGCCAGAGACCCAGGCTCGAACATGACTGCGGGTGCTGTCCGTGCAGAGTTCGTACTTTCTCTCTGTAACCCCGTGGCTTCCCCCCCCCCCCACATTCCAAAGACGTGCGGGTTTGTAGGTTAATTAGCCTCTGTAAATTGTCCCTGGTGTGTGGGATAGAACCAGCGTCTGGGTGATCGCTAGTCCGCACAGACGCGGTGGGCCGAAGGGCCTGTTTCCACACTACAATCTCCAAACTAAATTAAACAAGGAACCGCAGATGTTGGTTTATACCAAAGATAAAACCTGACTATTTTAGTTTCTTTTGGATGCTGTCACTTCCTTGAGCCAAAACATCTCTCCTTCCAAAGGCACCTCCCATAACAGGGAAAAGTAAATATGAAACTAAGTCTAGCAGAACCTGTTACAGTGGTGCAGCGGTAGAGTTGCTGCCTTACAGCGCCAGGGACCCCGGTTCGATTCTGACGACGGGTGTTATCTACACGGTGTTTCTATATTCTCCCCGCGACCCGTGTGGGTTTTCTCCGGGTGCTCCGGTTTCCTCCCACACTCCAAAGACATACAGGTTTGTAGGTTTGTTGACTTGGTATCATTGTAAATTGTCCCGAGTGTGTGTAGGATAGTGTAAAGGGCCTGTCCCACTATACCAGTTTACCCAAGAGCTCTCCTGAGTTTAAAAAAAAAATCAAACTCATGGTAAGCACGTAGAACGTACGTAGCGGGTACGTCGGAGCTCGGGGACGTCTCTTAGCGGCTCGTAACGCTAACGGCAGGTACTCGGGAAACGCGGTAAGCTAGTGAAGATTTTTCAACGTGTTCAAAAATGTTCACGAGTGCCCCCTCCCCGAGTACCTACGAGCGGCTATTACCGTAATTCTCCGCGTTGGAATCAGGGGAAACTCGGGAGAACTCTTGAATTACCTCGTGCAGTGGGACAGGCCCTTAAGTGTGCGGGGATCACAGGTCGGCGCAGACTCAGTATCCATACCGTATCCAAAAATGAAAAACTAAAAGAACTCCTCCAGATCTGGGACATGTCCACTCAGTAATCTAGGGCTCCCTGTCTGTCCTATCTGTACCTCACTGATTCTGTTCTCACTCACCATTCCACCCCGATCGTTCCTGCTTTATCGGCCATCGGACAACAACACACTTGATTTTCCATTACGCAGGAAAGAGGGAGATTAGAGCGTCTCCAGTTCAAGCAAATCCGGTCTATTTAAGGAATGCCAGAGCTCATGAAAAGTGAACCTGTTTTCTTTGAAAAGAAGAGAGACTTGAGGTGAAGTTTTGAGTACAAGAGCAGGGAGGTTCTACTGCAGTTGTTCAGGGTCTTGGTGAGGCCACACCTGGAGTATTGCGTACAGTTTTGGTCTCCAAATCTGAGGAAAGATATTTCTTGCCATAGAGGGAGTACAGAGAAGGTTCACCAGACTGATTCCTGGAATGGCACGACTTCCATATGAAGAAAGACTGGATAGACTCGGCTTGTACTCGCTAGAATTTAGAAGACTGAGGGGGGATCTTATAGAAACTTACAAAATTCTTAAGGGGTTGGATAGGCTAGATGCAGGAAGATTGTTCCCGATGTTGGGGAGGTCCAGAACAAGGGGTCACAGTCTAAGGATAAGGGGGGATTCCTTTAGGACCGAGATGAGGAAAACATTTTTCACACAGAGAGTGGTGAGTCTCTAGAATTATCTGCCACAGAAGGTAGTTGAGGCCAGTTCATTGGCTATATTTAAGACGGAGTTAGATGTGGCCCTTGTGGCTAAAGGGATCAGGGGGTATGGAGAGAAGGCAGGTACGGGATACTGGGTTGGATGATCAGCCATGATCATATTGAATGGCGGTGCAGGCTCGAAGGGCCGAATGGCCTGCTCCTGCACCTATTTTCTATGAAGTTGTGAAGGTGTTTGATCAAGCTGGTCGATTTAGGATTGGAAAAGATTCATTCTCTGAAGAGGGGCCTATAGTACTGGGGGGGAGACAAGTGAAGTGTGTGCCTAAAAATAACCTAGTTACCAGTGAATGCCATTAATGAGGCTAAAGACTCTTGGATCGATTCCTGAGACAAATACGTTCGATGGGGCTGAGTCTGAAGAAGGGTCCCGACCCAAATTGTCACTTGTCAGTTTTCTCCAGAGATGCTGGCTGATGCACTGAGCTTCTCCCTGTTACCGCGAGGGTTCATGAAGGCCACACTGGGGGTGGGGAAGGGGGATGTAGGAGGTGGTATTTCTCGGTTATCCTGAATATCTCAGGATAATTGCCTCCTGATTAATCTTTAAGAAGGAACTGCAGATGCTGGAAAAATCGAAAGTAGACAAAAAATGCTGGTGAGGCAGCATCTATGGAGAGAAGGAAAAGGCGACATTTTGGTTCGAGACCCTTCTTCAGACTGATGTCGGGGGCTGAGGGGGGGGTGGGAAAAAAGAAAGGATAGAGGCGGAGACAGTAGGCTATGTGGGAGAACTGGGAAGGGGTAGGGGAAGGAGGGAGAAAGCCTCGACCCAAAGCGTCGCCTGCTCCTTTTCTCCATAGATGCTGCCTCACCCGCTGAGTTTCTCCAGCATTTGTTGTCTACCTTGCCTCTTGATTAAGTCATGATCGAGTCTCTTGATGAGTTAGGGTGTCAAGGTTTATGGGGAGAAGGCAGGAGAATGGGGTTGAGAGGGAAAGATAGATCAGCCATGATTGAATGGCGGAGTAGATGGGCCTATGACTCTTGATCTTATGATGCTTAACTGGATTGAGATCTCAACTGCTGATGGTCCCGAAAGCATCACAGCCAAATTTTAGCTTCTGCCTGTGACGTTGGAACTCTTAAGCAAATACGTTAAGACTGAAGGGAACCAAATAGACTGATCGCTAATATATTCCTCAAGCAAGATCAACAAAACATGAGGATGTATCAAATTTCAAGTCTGTGAAGGAACACATACCTTCAGAAAAGAAAAAAATCTGAATTGTAAATATGTCTAGGTCTGATATTTCAATTTCAGAGCCAAACACTTAATCTGATATTATAATTTCAGAGCCAAAGCTAATAGATTCCTGGCATAGACAACTGCCCCGTTGGTCCAAGTTTGCTTTCCAAGCCAGTGCTTCACACTTAAATACTAGTTAGAGCTGATTAGGGATCACTTCAGTACTCTCCGGTTCGGTTTTACAAACAATCCCCAGTGAATTGCTTAGTTGTCACCACTCCTAGGCCAACAAAATATTTTTCGGAACATGGTCACGAAGATGCCATCGCTCATTAGGCTGGGTCCAACACAAGTTGCGCAGGAAGGACCTGCAGATGCTGGTTTATACCGAAAGATAGACACTAAATGTTGGAGTAACTCAGCGGGTCAGGCAGCATCTCTGGAGATAAAGGATAGGTGATGTTTTGGGCCGGGACCGGCAGCAGAGGACCAAGGAAGGTTGGAGCCCCTCATGGCCCATTGTTGCGCTCCACCTTTCCTTGGGCATCTGTCGCCGGTCCTGATTTATTCCGGCCTGTTCCTACCACTAGTTTGTCGTCGTCCCCCCACTCGAAGATGCCGATTAGAAACATAGAAACATAGCAAATAGGTGCAGGAGTAGGCCATTCGGCCCTTCGAGCCTGCACCGCCATTCAATATGATCATGGCTGATCATCCAACTCAGTATCCTGTACCTGCCTTCTCTCCATACCCCCTGATCCCTTTAGCCACAAGGGCCACATCTAACTCCCTCTTAAATATAGCCAATGAACTGGCCTCAACTACTTTCTGTGGCAGAGAATTCCACAGATTCACCACTCTCTGTGTGAATTTTATTTTTCTCATCTCGGTCCTAAAAGACTTCCCCCTTATCCTTAAACTGTGACCCCGTGTTCTGGACTTCCCCAACATCGGGAACAATCTTCCTGCATCTAGCCTGTCCAACCCCTTATTCAGAGACTCCAAGCCGCTGAGTGTGTTCTTCCATTCCGACGTCGGAGGACCGATCATCCCGGTGAACATCGGGCCGTCCGTAGAGGCGAATGCGGAGGGCTCAAAGGTGAACAAAGAGGAAGATGACAGAACTTTATTGCCTTCCCTCACAGTGGGAAATATTGATTCCGCTGTGTGGGGATGTTCATGTTAAATTATATCGTGTATTGTGTTCTCGTTACTTGTATGGCTCTATGGTAACTCAAATCTCACTGTACCAATTGGTGCATGTGACAATAAATGTAACGGACTTGAACTGTTCAATAGTTGAATAGGAACACTCTATTTTCAGTCTGAAGAAGTTGTCTCGACCCAGAACATCACCCATTAAATCTCTCCAGAGATGCTGCCTGTCTGCTGAATTACTCCCGCATTTTGTGTCTATCTTTGATGTAAACCATCGTCTTCAGGTCCTCCTTTTATGCCCCTGTCCCACTTAGGAAACCTGAACGGAAACCTCTGGAGACTTTGCGCCCCACCCAAGGTTTCCGTGCGGTTCCCGGAGGTTCCCGGAGGTTTTTGTCCTCCGGCAACCACCTTCAACTAGCATCGCTACCGGCTTCGACTAAAAAATCACCGCTTTTTAAAACGGAAACCACTTTCGACCATTAGGGAGACTGACAAAAACCTCCGGGAACCTATTGTCTCCGGGAAACCTCCGGGAACTCCTGCACCTATCGTCTATTGTCCCTAGTGTGTAGGATAGTGTGGGGGTGATCGCTGGTCGGAACTAACTCGGTGGGCCGAAGGGCCTGTTTCCTCGCTGTATCTCTGAAGTCTAGTATCTAAAGTAAAGCTTTGGCAAGATACTCAGTGGCATTTTATAGCTCAAAATGCTCACATCCTGACTGGGGGAAAACTGCATCCACTGGACTGTGATGGCGTGGCAGTGAATTTATTTTTAAGTGTTTTAAATATTTGATGATCCCCTAGGAATTAAGGTACTTTAGACAGGAGCAGAGTTATTATCAACATCACGCACATTGGTCACACAACTGAACCATCAATACCATTCTGTAGTTTAGCTGAGAGACACAGCGTGAAAACAGACCATTTGGCCCACTGTGTCCGACCCAACCAGTAGGCACTCTATCCTACACACCACGGACAGTGTACAGGAGCCAATTAACCTACAAACCTGCACATCTTTGGGCTCTGGGCGCAGCGGTAGAGTTGCTGCCTTACAGTGAATGCAGCGCCGGAGACCCAGGTTCGATCCTGACTACGGGTGCTCTCTGTACGGAGTTTGCACGTTCTCCCCGTGACCTGCGTGGGTTTTTCTCCGAGATCCTCAGCTTCCTCCCACACTCCAAAGACGTACAGGTTTATAGGTCAATTATCTTGGCAAGTGTAAAACTCATCCCTAGTGGGTGTAGGATAGTGTTAGTGTGCGGGGATCGCTGGTCAGCGCGGACCCAGTGTTGCCGCGCTGTATCTCTAAACTAAACTAAACTGTAACCCGAGCAGCTGGAGAACACCCACATGGGAGAACGTGCAAACTCCGTACAGACAGCACCCGTAGTCAGGATCGAAGCCGGGTTCCCTGGCGCTGTGCCACCTTTTACAGGGAGTTCTTGTGAAGGTTTACTGTATTCCAATGGCGGGTTATGGCTTATGGAGGCAGACACTCACGAATAATGAAGGCTATCTTTTCCCATAACAATCGCTTTTTTAGAATTTTGTGCTGTACTGCAAGTATTTTTGGACGGTATACATTTTTAATAATTGCACTGCTTATCCAAGTTTCTGCTCCAGAACATTGGGGACTTTCAAGAGCAACAAAAGTCATATTTGCGGAAGAACTCAGCGGGTCAGGCAGCATCTGTGGAGGGAAGAAATGTGTAGGAAGGAACTGCAGATGCTGGTTTACACCGCAGATGGGCACAAAATTCTGGAGTAACTCAGCGGGACAGGCAGCACCTCTGGAGAGAAGGGATGGGTGACGTTTCGGGAGGAGACCCTTCTTCAGACTGTTTGATTGATGATGTTTTGGGCCAGGTCACACGATATTTCCACAAACCTTTTTTGACAGCTCTGACATTTGCTTCCAAACATGCAGACTTGAAATCCCTGCCATGGCTTTCCTTCAGCCGATTATTTGGTTCGAAACATAAATCACTGACCTGGTTACATGTGTTGATTTCGGCTCCATTCTTTAAATAGTCCAGGAGTTTGTCCAAATTTCCTGATCGTCCAGCCCTGAGGAAACTGGTAGCAGTGTCTGCCTGGGTGGGAGTAGACAAACAAAATGGTAGTTAGTGATCTGGTGACTAGATTGCTGCTAACTGTAGCTCTATGTGTAATTGTACTATCTGCTGTACTGCTAGGGTTAGACAATAGACAATAGACAATAGGTGCAGGAGTAGGCCATCCGGCCCTTTGAGCCAGATTGGGGCTGATCATCCTCAATCAGTACTCCGTTCCTGCCTTCTCCCCATATCCCCTGACTGCGCTATCTTTAAGAGCCCTATCTAGCTCTCTCTTAAAAGCATCCAGAGAACCTGCCTCCACCGCCCTCTGAGGCAAGGAATTCCACAGATTCACCACTCTCTGTGACAAAAAGTGTTTCCTCATCTCCGTTCTAAATGGCTTACTCCTTATTCTTAAACTGTGGCCCCTGGTTCTGGACTCCCCAAACATCGGGAACATGTTTCCTGCCTCTAGCGTGTCCAAACCCTTATCAATCGTTGCCAACTGTCCCGTATTAGCCGTATATTGGGATAAATTGGTTTGTCCCACACGGGACCGCCTTTGTCCCGTATTTGACGGCTACCAGCAGATGCTCCTCCACGGCCAGAGTGAGCAACACCGCAAGTTGGAGGAACAGCACCTCATATTCCGCTTGGGGAGTCTGCATCCTCTGGGCTTGAACATTGAATTTTCTCAATTCTGTTAACCCTTGCTGTCTCCTCCCCTTCCCACCTCTCCCTCAGCCCTCGAGCCCTGGCATTCCCTCTCTCTCTATCTCCCTCCCCCACCCTAGTCGCACTAGCTTCTCATTTTCACACCACAAACAGCTTACAATGGCTTGTTCCCTTTATCATCGATACTTTTTTGCATATCTTTCATTCATTGTTCTTTATCTCTCCACATCACCGTCTATATCTCTCGTTTCCCTGATCCCTGACCAGTCTGAAGAAGGGTCTCGACCCGAAACGTCGCCTATCTCCTTCGCTCCTTAGATGCTGCTGCACCCGCTGAGTTTCTCCAGCTTTTTGTGTAACCCTCCTCAACTTACGATGGGGTTATGTTCCGATAATATATCGTAAGTCAAAAATGCATTTAATACACCTAACTGAGCATCACCAGAGTGTTCAGGGTTGGAGCGCCAGGTGCTGGTGGGTTTTCATTCTCCGGGTTAGTTTCCCCCCCCCCCCAACCCAACCCCCACCCTCCCACTCTCTCCTCTTCAGTCCTCTGCCTCTGAGAGTGTTTTCAATTTCCAGGTTTTAGTTATGAAATCTCTCAAACGTCCCACCCCAACCCCAACGCCACCTTTTGTCCCTTATTTGGCCACCTTTTGTCCCTTAGTTGGGAGTGAGAAAGTTGGAGCACAGTGGAGCAAAGGGAGAGATGGCCAGGGCACACCATGTTCCCACCGGTTCTACAGTGTAGGCAAGAACCTGCTGGAGTCAAGGGTAGCACAAGCTAGACTTTAGACCTCAGAGATCCAGCATGGAAACAGGCCCTTCGGCCCGTCTAGTCAACGCACGACCAGCGATCACCCCGTACACTAATTCTATCTCCTGCACACCACGAGCAAATACATTACAGGGGTCAAATAACCTATAAACATGAAACTTTGGAATGTGGGAGGAAACCTTATTCCCCTTTACCCTGTATCTATACAGTGTGGATGGTTTGATTGTAATCGTGTATTGTCGTTCCGCTGACAACAAAAAACAAAAGGCTTTTCACTGCACCTCGGTACGCTTGCCAATAAACTCATCTGAAACAAGGCCAGACAAATGGGACCAGTTCCGGGAGTACCTTGGCCGGCATTGAGGAGTGGGGCCAAAGGACCGGTTTACACCCAAGATAGACGCAAACAACCGGAGTGACCCAGCGGGACAGGCAGCATCTCTGGAGAGAAGGGATGGGTGACGTTTTGGGTGGAGACCCTTCTTCAGGCTGAGAGTCAGGGGCGAGGGAACGGAGAGGTATGAGAGGTGCAGCCTGTTTCCGTGCTGCATTCCACTGCCAGATAACCAATACTGCGCATTACAAGCAGATGCAATGAAGCTGAGCTGAGGCATGGTAGACATGCTGGACGTGAGCAGCCCCAGTGTCAAATTCCATTCATAAAATGTTACAGCCTGAGCAACTGCAGCACACAGTGTAGGCAGCCTGGATCGATAATTAATATATCAATAAACTAATATAACTCCAGTGAATTAAGGACAGGCAAAGTGTTTGGGCGGGTGCTCAGGGCATGTGCTGGACAACTATCCCTGGTCCTCACTGACATCTTCAATCTGTCACTGGCCCAGGGTGTCGTCCCCACTTGCCTCAAGACATCTACCATTGTGCCAGTGCCCAAACAATCAGCGACAGGGAGTCTCAACGATTTCCGGCCAGTGGCACTCACCCCTGTCATCGCCAAGTGCTTCGAGCGGCTGATCTTGGCTCATCTCAAAGCCAGCCTTCCCCCCCCCACACTGGACCCCCATCAGTTTACCTACCGGACCAACAGGTCTACAGAGGATGCCATATTGGCGGCCCTACACTCTGCCCTGACCCACCTGGACAGCAATAACACCTACATCAGGCTGCTGTTCATTGACTTCAGCTCCGCCTTTAACACTGTCATACCCGCTAGCTTGATCACCAAACTCAGCGGTCTTGGCATCTCCACTTCCCTCTGCAATTGGACACTGGATTTCCTCACTAACAGACCACAGTCTGTTAGGATCAACAACCTCACCTCCTCCACTATAACACTGAACACCGGCGTGCCACAGGGCTGTGTGCTCAGCCCTCTCCTCTACTCCCTCTTCACCCATGACTGCATCCCTAAGCATGGCTCCAACGCCATCATAAAATTTGCCGACGACACCACGGTGGTAGGACTGATCAGTGACAGCGACGAGTCAGCCTACAGGGAGGAGGTCCAGCACCTGACAACCTGGTGTGCCAACAATAACCTCGTCCTCAACTCCCAGAAGACGAAGGAAATCATTGTTGACTTTAGAAAGAACAGAGGGGGCAGACACACCCCCATCCATATAAACGGGACTTTGAGGTGGAGCGGGTCTCCAACTACAAATTCCTCGGGGTACACATCTCGGAGGATCTGTCCTGGTCCCTCAACACCTCCAAGCTGATCAAAAAGGCGCAGCAGCGCCTTTACTTCCTGAGGAGGCTCAAAAAAGCCCACCTGTCCCCCCAGATCCTGACCAACTTTTACCGCTGTACCATGGAAAGCATCCTGAGCACCTGCTTTACGGTATGGTACAGCAGTTGCACCGTAGCAGACAGGAAGGCACTACAACGGGTGGTGAAAACCGCCCAGCACATCATCGGTGCCCCGCTCCCTGCCATGGATGCCCTCCACCGAAAACGGTGTCTGAGACGGGCCGGGCAAGATCATCAAGGACCCTCCCACCCTAACCATGGACTGTTTGCCCTCCTACCATCGGGGAGGCGGTACAGGAGCCTCAGGTCCCGCACTAGTAGGATGAGGAACAGCTTCTATAACAACACCATCACACTGCTGAACTCGGAGTCCCGCCGATAGATTTCTCCAGTCTCTCCGTCCACATTGTCTGCATTCTGTATCTATTTATATATTGCTATTACTACGAACTGACGCTAAACTGCATTTCGTTGTACCCATACTTGTATCTGTGCAATGACATTAAAGTTGAATTGAATTGAAAAAGTTAGAGTGGAACTGTGACATGTTTTTAGATGTGGAGACACAGAGGGGAAACAGGTCCTTCAACCCACCAAGTCCGTGCCGACCAGCGATCACCCCATACACTAGTTCCACCCTACATATTGACTCAAGTTATTCAAGTGATTTAAACTATAACTCAAGACTTTAGTGCTTGCCCGATTATTACACATTAGGCAGTAACAATTTAGTTTAAGGTAAGCAAAAATGCCGGAGAAACTCAGCTGGTGCAGCAGCATCTGTGGAGCGAAGGAAATAGGCAACGTTTCGGCACGAAACGTTGCCTATTTCCTTCGCTCCATAGATGCTGCTGCACCTGCTAAGTTTCTCCAGCATTTTTGTCTACCTTCGATTTTCCAGCATCTGCAGTTCCTTCTTAAACAATTGAGTTCAGTTCAGTCTATGGATAATCGTTGGTTGGCATAGACCCGTTGGGCCGAAGGGCCTGTATCTCCAAACTAAACCAAACTATCTCCTCTGCCAGGTAGTCCATCGCAGCACTCCCACCAAATCTGAACACAAATGCCTCGTTCTGCGTAGCTCCCACTGTGTGGCTCCTGTTTTTAATGCGTGCCAGGAAGAGCGACCTGCTATCAGCGTATGTGTGCCAGTGAGGAATTCCGACTATGTGGATGTGTAGGCTGTGGGCTATTTCTGTTCGCACTGCCCTATATTTAGACGTCAGATGTCACAGTGTGTGCTGCCTTAGTCACAGAGTGTGCTGTCTTAGTCACTCGCACATCCCAGCAGCCACACTGGAAAGGTTTGCAGTAAACAATTAAGCAGGTTTGGGGGTAACCCAGCCGTAAATAAAGACAGCAGAATAATGTGAGATGTACGTTCAAGCAAGGGGGAGACCATTTTCTACCACTTACAGCGGAGGTGGGTGTATGGAACTAGCTGCCAGAGGGAGGTACTTGATACAGTGACTATCGCAACATTTAAGACAGGTACATGGATAGGACAGGTTTGGAGGGAAATAAGTCAAATGCAGGCAGGTGGGACTAGTGTAGCTGGGACAGGTTGGTCGGTGTGAGCAAATTGGGCCGAAGGGCTCGTTTCCACGATGTATGACTCTACGACCTGCTCTGCCGTTCATTATAATCACAGCCACAGTGTCACGTTCCTGCTCTAATACCATACGCATCAATATCTTGTCATGACTAGGCTCGGTGACTAGGTCTCCACAGCCCTCCGGGATAGAGAATGCCAAAGTCTCATCCTTCTGGGTTAAGACATTTCTTCTCATGTTATGTGTTTGTAACCGCCCGTCAATGTAACTTCATTGTGTAGGAAGGAACTGCAGACGCTGGTTCAAACCGAAGGTAGACACAAAAATGCTGGAGTAACTCAGCGGTACTGGAGAGAAGGAATGGGTGACATTTCTAGTTGAGACCCTTCTTCACACTGGTGTCGAGACCATTCTTCAGAACTGGGTAACTTCAGTCCTGCATCTATCCCACCAAGTCTTATACAATCTTTCCCTCCACAAATGCTGACTGACTTGCAGAGTTCCTCCAGCACTTTGGTTCTTCGTCAAGATTCCAGCATCTGCAGTTTCTGGTGTCTTCTTGATAGAAACATTTAATATTTCACCAAAATCGTTGATTATTCTTACGACCAAAGTAATTATAGCTCCAGTAACCAGGAACTGCAGGTACTGTTTTATATAAAAAAAAACAAAGTGCTGGAGTAACTCAGCTGGTCAGGCAGCATCTCTGGAGAATGTGAATAAGTGACGTTTCGGGTCGGGACCCTTCTTCAGACCCCGACCCGTAACGTCACCTGTCCATGTTCTACAGAGATGCTGCCTGGTCTGCCGAGTTACTCCAACACTCTGTGTTCTTCAGGAAAACTTAGTAACTGATAGAAACATAGAAACATAGAAAATAGGTGCAGGAGTAGGCCATTCGGCCCTTCGAGCCTGCACCGCCATTCAATATGATCATGGCTGATCATCCAACTCAGTATCCCATACCTGCCTTCTCTCCATACCCCCTGATCCCTTTAGCCACAAGGGCCACATCTAACTCCCTCTTAAATATAGCCAATGAACTGGCCTCAACTACCTTCTGTGGCTGAGAATTCCAGAGATTCACCACTCTCTGTGTGAAAAATGATTTTCTCATCTCGGTCCTAAAAGACTTCCCCCTTATCCTTAACCTGTGACCCCTTGTTCTGGACTTCCCCAACATGGGGAACAATCTTCCTGCATCTAGCCTGTCCAACCCCTTAAGAATTTTGTAAGTCTCATTAAGACTTACAAAAGATCCCTCCTCAATCTTCTAAATTCTAGCGAAGCCAGCACACATCCAAGTCCATAAGCTGTTAGGCAATGTTTTATGTTGAAGCCATCTCAGAATTGGATGCTGTTATTTATTCTTCAGAGCTTGGAATATTATCATCACTTGAATGTTACCTTTGAAAGCTACTGCAGGGAGCTCCAGCATCTAATACACCATGGAGACAATCATTCACAAAATTACCAAGGGGATATCCCTTAACAATTCTTGTAGTCCTTTGTGCATTGATTCGTGCAGCTATGGGTTAGTCACTGTAGTAATACAGATCATTTATCAAGCGGCACATTATATCATCAGACTTCACTGATCTTGAAAATGCCACAGACCTGCACTGATTTTATTGGAATCCAGCCCAAGATGAGGGAGAAAACTCCATGCTTTCAGTGAAACAGCAAAAGAAGAACATGAAATTAAAATGGGCCGTCCTAAGTCGATTTCAAGAGCGCACAAAATGAAAAATATCCAACATGTGTCATTAACAGCCAATACTGGAACTGTTTTGGCATTGGGACCAGAAGTGGGATTAGGATGTTTCCGAAAAGCTGCAGTTAATTCTGCTACTGACAACCACAGGGATGAGGAATGTCACTAACTGTGTCTGTCACACAGGGAGGTTCAGAGAAAGGGGAAGGTTTTGCTGTCACTGTTCTGCAGTGGGCGATTTCTAAATCATCTCAGCTCAGTTCAGTTTAGTTTATTGTCACGTGCACCGAGGTACAGTGAAAAGCTTTTGTTGCGTGCTATCCAGTCAGCAGAAAGACAAAACATGATTACAATCGAGACATTTACAGTGTACAGATACATGACAAGGGAACAGCGTTTAGTGCAAGGTTAAGCCAGCAAAGTCCGATCATGGATAGTCCAAGGGTTAGATCGCAGCTCAGCACTGTTCTCTGGTTGTGGTAGGATGATTCAGTTGCCTGATAATAGCTGGAAAGTGATGGACAACCGAGGACAATTCCTGTTGTGTACCCACTGGTTATAGTGCTCCAGTGTGAAAAGGAACTCTCTCCCATCATCTGCCATCTCCTACCTTCAATCCAATTATATATCCCATTGACAAGCTCAAGAGTTTCAAAATGCTTATTTGCCATATGCAATGGCACTAGCTTTGATGGGGCACTTTGGTTGGCTTGGATACATTGGCTGTTTCTATGTTGTACGAATCTAACAAACCTCCCAGACCAGCCTAACATGCAATACCTTGTCAAAGGCCTTGCTAAAGTCCATGTAGACAGCATCTATTGCACTGCCCTCAATCACAGTGGGCACCTCTTCAAATAAAACCCAATCGTATTTTTGAGATAGGATTTCCCACACATAAAAGCCGTGCTGACTATCCTATTTACAGCGCCAGTCCATGTCCCGCCTGCCCGCGTCTGCCCCTTATTCCTCCAAACCTGTCCTATCCATGTACCTGTCCAAATGTTTCTTAAACATTGCGATAGTCCCAGCCTCAACTACCTCCTCTGGCAGCTTGTTCCATACA
Organism: Okamejei kenojei; assembly: GCA_035221665.1. Taxonomy (NCBI): domain Eukaryota; kingdom Metazoa; phylum Chordata; class Chondrichthyes; order Rajiformes; family Rajidae; genus Okamejei; species Okamejei kenojei. Next base: position 14,487,539 of record CM069168.1, read on the forward strand.
CCCACCACCTTTGTGTGAAAATGTCACCCCTCAGATTCCCATTAAATCTTTCCCCCCTCACCTTAAACTATGTCCTCTGGTTCTCGATTCCCCTACTCTGGGAAAGAGAGTCTGAGAGTTCACCCTGTCTATTCTCCTTGTGATCTTATATAACTCAGTGAGATCACCCCTCATCCTCCTGTGCTCCGTCCTAGCCTGCTCAACCTCTCCCTATAGTTCAGGCCCTCATGTCCTGGCAACAGTCTCGCAAATCATCTCTGCACCCTTTCCAGCTTGATGACATCTTTCCGTTAACATGGTACCCTAAACCTCACTCATGATCACTCATGAGCTGAATCATTGATAAGGATTTAGGTACATACTTTACTAGCCATAACTGATTTCCAATAGCATACAGATTTAGAACAATGTTGATTATTGGCTAGAGGTTGCAATTTAATCCATCAATAGAAATATTAATACTTGTAGATAAGATTTATGATGTCTGATTGTTGTCAAATAATTAATTGCACCAGGCAAGTTAATTGTTTTAATAATGTCATTATTAACTGGAGTTAGTTTGTTAGTTATTACACACAGAAGCACCTGAAGCTGTGCAAGTGCTTCACGGCCATGCAAAGAGTGGAACGGTGGCGCAGCGGTAGAGTTGCTGCCTCACAGTGCCAGACGCGGGTTCGATCCTGACCACGGGTGCTGTCAGTACATTCTCCCCGTGACTGCGTGGGTTTTCCCCGGGTGCTCCGGTTTCCTCCCACACTCCAAAGACGTGCAGGTCTGTAGGTTAATTGGCTTTGGTAGAATTGTCCCTGGTGTGTAGGATAGAACTAGTGTACTAGATGGCTGGTCGGAGAGGACTCGGTGGGCCGAAGGGCCTGTTTCCGCGCTGTATCTCCAACGTCTGAAGTAACTGGACCTGAAACATCATCTGTCCATTCCCGCCATAAATACTGCATGACCCGTTAAGTTCCTCCAGCACTTTGTGTTTTGCTCAAGTTTCCAACAACTGCAATTTACTTAAATTGTTTGCACGTTTCGTACATTAAGCCAGTGCTTCTTAAACCTATTTCACCCTTGAATCTTCATCAAAAAAAATTCATTCACACGCGACTAAATTTTCTTATGTTTTTTGGTCATTTTCGTCTTATCCTCCCTTGTGTATAATTATATATATAATTTATTTTGTCATATGAGCAAAAAACAAGAATTAACTCATTTCTTAAGTGTTTATTTTATTCAACTATTTGAACATCCTAAAAATATGTAAAGAAAACTAGGAGTGAAAAAAAAAGTTTAATTACCACTGGAGTTGGAGAATCGTTCTATTAGAAACCATTCCAACGTCTAAACACTGGTCTTCAGCCACATCCGACCCTTTCGGGCTTTGATTACTGCAGTTTTTTCTTGGAGAACTAGCTCAAAATACCATGGAGTACGTGATTTAATATATTATTATCCAACTAATATAACTTTCCATAACTTTCTCTGACGAATTGGATTGGATTGGATTGAATTTATTGTCATTGTCTCATTAAAAGTCAACGAAATGCCATTTTCCTTGCAGTTGTACAAAAAAATAAAAAAAGCACAAACCACAGAAGTCCACGACACAAACATAAACATCCCCAATGTTCCCCACTGTGAGGGAAGGAACCAAAGTCCAGTTCACCTCCCAGATGTTCACCCGTGGTCGGGGGTTCCCGAGCACCCCGTAGTCACCGCCACGGGAGGCCCTCTCGCCTGGAATGATGGAACCCCTACGTCAAACGGGAGAACATCCTCAGCGGCCCGGACCTCAAAATCAGCCACCTCCCACCGGAGTCCCGAAGTCCCTCACGAATGCTCACAATACCACCAAATATCAACTTTGGTAATTAAATTGCTGCACAAATTAAAGTTACAATTCCAACGTTGCCTACAGCAATCCTCCAGTGTTGCCATATATAAATAAATTTATGATCCCACTAGCTCGTCTGGTCTTCCCTTAAAAAGTTATATTACAGTAAATTTGGGAAATATCCTGCTACTTTGAAATTAGGAAACCATAGGTAGAGAGAAAAAATAAATCGAATTCCCAGCTCCACTGCCATTAAAACCAATAAGAACTTACTAACCACTTTAATGGCAATGCCGTTTTTAAGTATATATAAAAATATATAAATATCTGAATAAATTAATTAATTCACCCCTCTAGTTTCATTCACCCCAAAATGATTTCATTTGGCCTTGGGTGAACCATTCACCAGTTTAAGAAGCACTGCATTAATATAGCAAACACACTACACATGGGGGGGGATACTGGTCGGCATGGGTGAATTGGGCCGAAGGGCCTGTTTCTGTGCTGTATGACTATGACTTCAAAGAGAGACTTAGATTTAGCTTTTAGAGCTAACGGAATCAAAAGATATGGAGATAAAGGAACGGAATATGGAATTTGGATGATCAGCCATGATCATATTGAATGATGGTGCTGGCTCGAAAGGCCCGAATGGCCTGCTCCTGCACCTATTTCCCATGTTTCTATGAAGCCCTTTAATCGCAACCCCTGGTACATCTCAAATTGTGGAGGCAGGAACTGCAGATGCTGGTTTAAACCGAAGATAAACACAAAAAGCTGGAGAAACTCAGCGGGACAGGCAGCATCACTGGAGAGAAGGAATGGGTGACATTTCGGGTCGAGATCCTTCTTCAGACGTCTCCAAATCTCAAATTGCTTCAGAGACCAAATTATTTTGAAGCGCAGTAACCTTGTGCAGGCAGACAAGCCATTTTCTCTTACGCACAGCCCAGTGACTAATGCCCAGCGCAGAGGCTGTTTTCTATTCTATACGTCAGCCATGCAGTAAAGCAGAGTTAACGCTCACTTCATTCAGGCGGAGCGTTTTATTCATGGTATACGATGATGATGCTGCATTGTTACATAAACCAATCCCTAATACCTCAGTTGCTGCAGCCAGTGAGAAGGCAGCAGCTAAACACGCAGAGTGGCTGAATCGGTCTGTGAGCATTGAAGAGATACGATGGAGAGATAATGAGTGTTACATCACCGCATCGAGCTCTGGCTTCCCTTCACTGGCCCCCTCTGCCCCTCCACTGTTTTCTACCCCTTTAGTCACAGGCAGCTCAGTTCCAGCTTTGTTCCTGTTGAAGAACATTTTCCTGCCTTTAAGAGCGCTATCCTTTTTATCATGATATAGACACAAAAGGCTGGAGTAACTCAGCGGGTCCGGCAGCATCTCTGGGGAAAAGGAATAGGTGACGTTTTGGGTCAAGACCCTTCCTCAGATTGATATAGACGATAGACAATAGGTGCAGGAGTAGGCCATTCAGCCCTTTGAGCCAGCACCGCCATTCACTGTGATCATGGCTGATCATACACAATAGAGTACCCCGTTCCTGCCTCCTCCCCATATCCCCTAACTCCGCTATCTTTAAGAGCTCTACCTAAATCTTTCTTGAAAGTATCCAGAGAATTGGAATCCACTGCCTTCTGAGGCAGAGAATTCCACAGATTCACAACACCCTGTGTGAAAAAGTTTTTCCTCATCTCCGTTCTAAATGGCTTACCCCTTATTCTTAAACTGTGGCCCCTGGTTCTGGACTTCCCCCAACATCGGGAACATGTTTTCTGCCTCTAGCGTGTCCAAACCCTTAATAATCTTATATGTTTCAATAAGATGCCCTCTCATCCTTCTAAATTCCAGAGCATACAAGCCCAGCCGCTCCATTCTATCAACATATGACAGTCCCGCCATCCCGGGAATTAACCTTGTGAACCTACGCTGCACTCCCTCAATAGCAAGAATGTTTTGCTTTCTGATGTTGTGATGTTTAAGCCATTTTATAACCATTTTAGTAAATTAAAAAGATAAATAGAATTACATTTTCCTTTTGGCACGAGAGGCTAATGGAGTCCGTCACCAAAAACAAGCAACAGTGTCATAGATGCTCAATTATTCAGTGTGTGCTTGACACTGCTCAATGCCCCGAGACTGGGTCCAGAACCCATCTCCACTTCCAGGCCCACCCAATCATAACAGCATAAGGGCATAAGTGATAGGAGTAGAATTAGGCCATTCGGCCCATCACGGCTAATCTATCTCTCCCTCCTAGCCCCATTCTCCTGCCTTCTCCCCATAACACCTGACACCTGTACTAGTCAAGAATCTATCTATCTCTGCCTTAAATATATAATATCCACTGACCTTCTGTGGCAAAGCTTTCCACAGATTCAACACCCTCTGACTAAAGACATTTCTGCTCATCTGCTTCCTAAAAGAATGTCCTTTAATTCTGAGGCTATGCCCTCTAGTCCTAAACTTTCCTACCAGTGGAAACATCCACTCCATCCAAGCCTTTCACTATTTGGTATGTGTCCATGAGCTCCCCCATCATCCTTCTAAACTCCAGCGAGGCCCAGTGCCATCAAACGTCCAATGCAAGAGCCATTTCTTTCCCTACATCCTTAACCGAGCATTCAATGGTGCATTTTAATCACAAATGAACATTCTTCTGAAGAAGGGTCACAAACCAAAACGTCACCCATTCCTTCTCTCCAGAGAAGCTGCCTGTCCCGCTGAGGTACTCCGACATTTTAATCTTTATCTTTGGTTTAAACCAGCATCTGCAGTTCCTTCCTGCACATTCTGTACCTCATAACATGGACAGATGATATTTCGGGTCAGGACCCTTCTTCACACTGATGGAGGTTCATAACCTGAAAATCTCTTATCCACGTTCTCCAGAGATGTTGACTGACCAGCTGATTTCCTCCAACACACTGTGCCTTTTTTTGGGTAAACCAGCCTCTGCAATTCCTCGCTTCTACATTTTGAGTTTAGTTAGTATCAGAAACTCTACCGCTGGTCCAACACAGCAACCAAGATGAAGGCAGACGGCTGCCATGGACGGCAATGCGATGATGACCTGATGACCTGGTTTTAATGACATTAACTGGGATATAAAAATGCCCCTGGCTTCAAGAGAGGTCCACTTCTCTTGGAACTGTGCCCCAGTATCAATGTGACCAGGTGAGATGGTCTGGAGCACAGGTGGCACAGCGGTAGAGTTGCTGCCAGAGTCCAGGGTTCAATCCTGACTATGGCTACTGTCTGAATGAATGAATAAATACGTTTATTGGCCAAGTATTCACATACAAGGAATTTGCCTTGGTGCTCAGCCCCGCAAGTGAAAACATGACATACAGTGACAGTTAGGAATGACGCATAAAACATTATCGATTAAACACGGAGAGTTATACATTTGGACAGGAACATGATTGGAAAGGTTCAGAGGGTTATGGGCCAGGCTTGGTTTGGTCATCTTGGTCAGGTTTTTGCTCAGGGCTTGTTTCTGTGCTCCACGACTATGAGGCTTGCTCTGAGAAAATTCTGTCATTTCTGACAAGGGATCCTGGACCCAAAATGTCTTTCCAAATTATGCTTCCTGACTCGTCGAGTATTTCCAGCACTACCTGTTTTGATTTCAGATTTCCGACATCTGCAGTTTGTTGAGTTTTATTCTTTAGACCGGGACTTGGCCCCACAACCTCCTGAGTTGAGGAAAGCCGCCCTGACTGGGGGAATTACAGCACAAAGTGAGCGTTCTCATGCTCTAATGCACGGGGGCACAGCGGTAGAGTTGCTGCCTTAACCGGGTTCAATCCCGACAATGGGGTTTGTACATTCTCCCCGAGATTGTGTGGGTTTTCCCCGGGTGCTCTGGTATTCCTCCCACGGACATACAGGTTTATAAGTTAATTGAAACATAGAAACATAGAAAATAGGTGCAGGAGTAGGCCATTCAGCCCTTCGAACCTGCACCAACATTCAATATGATCATGGCTGATCATCCAACTCAGTGTCCCGTACCTGTGAACATTTTTTTTCTCATCTCGGTCCTAAATGACTTCCCCCTTATCCTTAAACTGCGACCCCTTGTCCTGGACTTCCCCAACATCGGGAACAATCTACCTGCATCCAGCCTGTCCAACCCCTTAAGAATTTTGTAAGCTTCTATAAGATCACCCCTCAACCTTCTAAATTCTAGCGAGTACAAGCCGAGTCTATCCAGTCTTTCTTCATATGAAAGTCCTGACATCCCAGGAATCAGTCTGGTGAACCTTCTCTGTACTCCCTCTATGGCAAGAATGTCTTTCCTCAGATTTGGAGACCAAAACTGTACGTAATACTCCAGGTGTGGCCCACCAAGACCCTGTACAACTGCAGTAGAACCTCCCCGCTCCTATACTCAAATCCTTTTGCTATGAATTGGCTTTGGTAAAGATTGTAAGTTGTCTTTAGCGTGTAGGTGGAGGGATCGCTGGTCAGCTTGGACTCAGTGGGGCATAGGGCCTGCTTCCGCGCTGTATCTCTAAACTAAACTAAACTAATTCAGCTTTGGCAGATGTGGTAAAGGGCCAGCAAACATCTGCTCAGGTCCATCATTGCATTGCACCACAGCTGCCCTGCATCGAAGCAGAGTGCCACAAGCCAACATCTGTTGCAAACACGGTGCCAGTCTGTACCTCGAGCCCTGCTGCACACAGCGAGGTTACGCGATGATTAAAGCGATGATTCAGGAGGAATGTTGGCCAAGCATTTAATTGTGTGTGTCCCAGTGACAAATACTTCCACACAGGCCTCGAAAGCCTTCTTAATGGCGGCTCGTAGCAACACCAGCATCAACAACGGGAAGTGGTCGAGGCAGGTGTAGTAACGCCATTTACAAGACATTTGGACAGGCATTTTGATAGAAAAGGTTTAAAGGTTTAAATACGGGCAAATTGGACTAGCTTATACCCCTGTCCAATGGTGCGAGTTCATTCGAAGAGCTCTCCCGAGTTTGCCCTGATTCGAACTCGGAGAATTACGGTAATGGCCGCTCATCGGTACTTGGGGCTCTCGTGGACATTCTTCAACATGTTGAAAAATCTTCACGAGCCTTCCCGTGCTTACCTGCCGTTAGCGAGTCTTCCCGAGTACCTGCCGTTAGCGTTACGAGCCGCTAAGAGATGTCCCCGAGCTCCGACGTACCCGCTACATCATTCTCCGTGCTTACCACGAGTTTGATTTTCTTTAAAACATGGTAGAGCTCTTGAATGAACTCGCACCATGGGACAGGGCTATTAGATGGGCCATATTAGTTTGCATGGATAAGTTGTGCCCTAGGGCCTGTTTCCGTGCAGTTTGACTCTATAACGGAACATTTTGGAAAAACATGGGAAAAGGAAATCAAGCAAGAGGTACAGAAGTGTGCAGGAAGGAACTGCAGATGCTGGTTTAAACCAAAGATAGACACGAAAAGCTGGAGTAACTCAGCGGGGCAGGCAGCATCTCTGGAGAGAAGGAATGGGTGAGGTTTCGGTCGAGACCCTTCTTCAGACTGAAGAAATTAGGTGCAGGAGTCCATCAAGCCTTAATATGATCATGGCTGATCCGTCTCCAGAGATGCAGGAGTATGAAACCATAACTGAAGAAGGGTTTCGGCCCGAAACGTTGCCCATTTCCTTCGCTCCATAGATGCTGCTGCACCCGCTGAGTTTCTCCACCACTTTTGTTTACCTCAGGGACTCTTCTTCTTGCGTGTGGCGTGCACCGCCTGAAGTTGTAGGACAACTTGTTCTGTTCGATCTTATTTGATTGTGCACGCCGGGTGGATTTCATTCGTCGAACCAGGGCGGACCACGTGAAGGTTGCAATCTCCCGCTCCACGTCAGGGACAGTTTCTCCCCAACTGAACCATCCTACCACCAACTCGAGAGCGGTCCTGACCTCCCATCTACCTCGTTAGAGACCCTTGGACTAACTTTAATCGACTTTACCCTGCACTAAACATTATTCGCTTTATGCTGTATCTATACAGTGTGGGTGGTTTGATTGTAATCTTGTATAGACTGTCCGCCTGGCAGGATACCATGTAACAAAGAGGCTTTTCACTGTACCTCTGAACGCATGACAATAAATTAAACAAAACTAAAATCTACCAATCCCAGCCTTGACCACAAGATAGACATAAAATGCTGGAGTAACTCAATGGGACAGGCAGCATCTCTGGAGAGAAGGAATGGGTGACATTTCAGATCGCGACCCTCCTGAAGATCCCTTCTCTCCAGAGATGCTGCCTGCCCCGCTGAGTTACTCCAGCTTTTTTGTGTCTATCTTCGGTTTAAACCAGCATCTGCAGTTCCTTCCTGCACACTTCTGTACCTCTTGCTTGATTTCCTTTTCCCATGTTTTTCCAAAATGTTCCGTTATAGAGTCAAACTGCACAGAAACAGGCCCTAGGGCACAACTTATCTCAACGGAACAGGCAGCATCTCTGGAGAGAAGGAATGGAGTGACGCTTTGGGTCGAGACCCTTCTTTGTCAGAAGTCTCAGGTCTGAAGAAGGGTCGAGACCCGAAAAAAGTCTGAAGAAGGGACTCGAGCCATAACGTCGCCCATTCCTTGTCTCCAGGGATGCTGCCTGTCCCGCTGAGTTTCTCCAGCAATTTGTGTCAACCTTCGATTTAAACCAGCATCTGCCATTCTTTCTTACAAAATCTGCAGTGCTTCCCCACACGACTCAGTATTCACAATCTGTTGTATGCAGAATCCCAAATCCCCATATGCAGTCCCAGGACAATGCCCCATGTAGAAGCATGTCCAGCCAAGCAAAACAATCTCTCTGATTCACACAGTCAACCCACTTCAGAATCTTACTTTTCAATGCTCATTCTACTAAATCCTCACAAATATTGAGCTCTCTCACTCACTCTTGTTTAAGAAAGAACTGCAGATGCTGGAAAAATCGAAGGTGGACAAAAATGCTGGAGAAACTCAGCGGGTGAGGCAGCATCCATGGAGGGAAGGAAAAGGTGACGTTTCGGGTCGAGACCCTTCTTCAGACTGATGTGAGGGTCTGGATGGGGAGGGGGGAGAAGAAAGGAAGAGGTGGAGCCAGTGGGCTGAGGGAGAGCTGAGAAGGGGAGGGAGAAAGCAAGGACTACCTGAAATTGGAGCAGTCAATTTTCGTACCGCTGGGGTGCAGACTGCCCAAGCGGAATATGAGGTGCTGCTCCTCCAATTTACGGTGGGCCACACTCTGGCCATGGAGGAGGCCCAGGACAGAAAGGTCGGATTCGGAATGGGAGGGGGAGTTGAAGTACTGAGCTACCGAGAGATCAGGTTGGTTATTGCGGACCGAGCGGAGGTGTTGGGCGAAGCGATCGCCAAGCCTACGCTTGGTCTCACTGATGTAGAGCAACTGACACCTGGAGCAGCGGATGCAATAGATGAGGTTGGAGGAGGTGCAGGTGAACCTCTGCCGCACCTGGAACGACTGCTTGGTTCCTTGAATGGAGTCAAGGGGGGGAGGTAATCTTTGATGTACTTCATGTAGGACTTTAGTTTATTAGTTTAGTTTGAGTTTATTTAGTTATTGTCACGTGCACCGAGGTACAGTGAAAGCTTTTGTTGCGTGCTAACCGGTCAGCGGGAAGACCAAACACGATTACAATCGGGCCTTTTGCAGTGTATAGATACATGATTAGGGAATAACATTGGTACTAGTGTAGATGGGACATACTGGCCGGTGTGGGCAAGTTGGGCCGAAGGGCCTGTTTCCACGCTTTAAAACTCTATGACTTCCTCCAAGGCAAACATATCTCCCTGATACAAAACTGTACACGGCGCTCCAACATTTCGTTAGTCGCAGGCCAAGAAGGTTGCGGCCAGACATTTGCACTTTTGTACGCCAACCTGCAAGCACTAAAGGCCAAAATGCAATCCACCTCCCTCATCGCTCAACTACACCTACATAGAGTCATCGAGCATGCAAACAAGGCCCTCTGGCTCAACTTGCCCACACCGACCAACATGTCCCAGCTACACTCGTCCCACTTGTCTGCGTTTGGCCCATATCCCTCGCTGGAGAAAAAGTGACATTTCAGACCCGTCTATCAGACCATCTAGACCCGAAACGTCACTTTTTCTCCAGAGATGCTGCCTGGCCCGCTGGGTTAGTCCAGCATGTTGTGCGTATCTTTGGTGAAAACCAGCATCTGCAGTTCCTTCTTATAAAGATTGTGCCCTGCAGGTCTGGACAATGAATTAACGCATAGAAGAGTATTGGGCTCCAGAGGTATTGGGCTCCAGTTGGTAGATCATTTTCCTCTCGGCAGCAACTGTACAACCATTGATGGGTTCAGCAGGGCATGGGGCTGGAAGAGGAATGGGAGGACCTGCTCTGACCAAACTTGCAGTGCAGTTGAAAGGATCTTCAATAAGATACTCCACCTGCAAATGGTTTGTCACGGTTTTCCAAGATTAAAATTCCCATCCACAGTCAATATTCCAGTACTGTCTCCTTCACTGTTTCAGGGTCTTTTACCCCCCACCCCACAAAAATACTTTCAATTAGATTTATGCAAATGCTCTCTCCTGAACCTCTTATTCTTCAGCTAGTTAATAGAGTCTTACAGGGTAGAAACAGCCCGTTCAGCCCAACTTGCCCACACCGACCAACATGTCCCATCTACACTAGTGCAACCTGCCTGCTTTTGGCCCATATCCTGTTGAATCCAAGTTATCCAATGTTTCTTACACATTGCAATATCGCCTGCCTCAACTACCTCCTCGGGCAGTTCGTTCCATGCACCCACCACCCTCTGTGTGAAAACGTTACCCCTCAGGTTCCTATTAAATCTACCCCCCCCCCCCCCCTCCACCTTAAACCCATGTTCTCTGGTTCTCGAGTTGTAAACACTGCCCAGTCCATCATCGGCTCTGACCTCCCCACCATCGAGGGGATCTATCCCAGTCGCTGCCTCAAAAAGGCTGGCAGCATCATCAAGGACCCACACCATCCTGGCCACACACTCATCTGCCCGCTGCCTTCAGGTAGAAGGTACAGGAGCCTGAAATCTGCAACATCCAGGTTCAGGAATAGCTACTTCCCCATAGCCATCAGGCTATTAAACTCAACTTAAACAAACCTCTGAACATTAATAGCCCATTGCACTTTATCTGCTTATTTATGTGTGTGTGTGTATATATATTCAATGGTAGATGGACACACTGATCTGTTCTGTATTTATTTATGCCTACTACATATAAGATTGTTAAGGGCTTGGACACGCTAGAGGCAGGAAACATGTTCCCGATGGTGGGGGAGTCCGGAACCAGGGGACACAGTTTAAGAATAAGGAGTAAGCCATTTAGAACGGAGATGAGGAAACACTTTTTCTCACAGAGAGTGATGAGTCTGTGGAATTCTCTGCCTCAGAGGGCGGTGGAGGCAGGTTCTCTGGATGCTTTCAAGAGAGAGCTGGATAGGGCTCTTAAAAACAGCGGAGTCGGGGGATATGGGGAGAAGGCAGGAACGGGGTACTGATTGGGGATGATCAGCCATGATCACATTGAATGGTGGTGCTGGCTCGAAGGGCTGAATGGCCTACCCTGCACCTATTGTCTATTGTCTATATTCTGTTGAAGCAAAGGAAGAATTTAATTGTCCTATCTAGGACACATGACAATAAACTCTCTTGAATCTTGAACCCTTAACTCTGGGCGAGAGTCTGTGTGTCCACCCGATCTATTCCTTTCGTGATTATGTACGCACAAAGGTTACCATGGTTAACAAGTTAACATAACAAGTACACATAGTTAATGATCGGACAGGGGTTGCCCCACCCCCACAAACAATGCAGACTGCTAGTCAGAGGCTTTATACCCAAGGTCTGAACCTCCTCTCTCTTTAAACATTACTTTACAAAACACTTTGCTTCCCCACAACAACAGCACCCCAACATCTGGGCAAAACATCTGCCGACTTTTACCCTCGCCCCAAACCCAAGCAGCAATGTTTGCTCCACCAATAACAAAGACTTTTTTGTTCTTATATCACGCAAATAAATATCTTTAACGCTTTGAGAAAATAGTGACTTTGACATGGCAAACTAAATGAAGTCTGAATAATTAATAATATCTGCCACAAACATAGTCGGAGCCAGCTAACTCCCGAGACGTGGTATTTCAATGCCAGAGTAACGCGTCTAAACCCAGCACTGACCCTTCATTGGACGCAAGGAACTGTAGGTGCTGGTTTACAAAAAGATACAAAGTGCATCGCTCCAAAACGTCTGAAGAAAGGGTCCCGAACCAAAACGTCACCTATTCCTTTTTCTCCATAGATGCTGACTGACCCGCTGAGTTACTCCAGCACTTTGTGTCTATCTTCGTCACCTACCCATGTTCCCCAGAGATGCTGCCTGACCCAATGAGTTACTCCAGCACTGTGTGTCTACCTTTGTCACCTACCCATGTTCTGACACGGGAAGGGGTAATCGAAGTAGAATTTGGGCCATTCGGCCCTTCGAGGCTACTCCGCCATTCAAACAAGGCTGATCCAATCTCTCCCTCCCAACCCCATTCTCCTGCCTTCTCCCCATAACCTGACACCTGATACAATAGACAATAGACAGTAGGAGTAGGCCATTTGGCCCTTCGAGCCAGCACCGCCATTCAGTGTGATCATGGCTGATCATCCCCAATCAGTACCCCGTTCCTGCCTTCGCTCCATATCCCCTGACTCCGCTATTTTTAAGAGCCCTATCTAGCTCTCTCTTGAAAGCATCCAGAGAACCTGCCTCCACCGCCCTCTGAGGCAGAGAATTCCACAGACTCACCACTCTCTGTGAGAAAAAGTGTTTCCTCGTCTCCATTCGAAATGGCTTACTCCTTATTCTTACTCCTTAAACTGTGGCCCCTGGTTCTGGACTCCCCCAACATCGGGAACATGTTTCCTGCCTCTAGTGATACCAATCATAGAAACATAGAAAATAGGTGCAGGAGTAGGCCATTCGGCCCTTCGAGCCTGCACCGCCATTCAATATGATCATGGCTGATCATCCAACTCAGTTATCCCGTACCTGCCTTCTCTCCATACCCCCTGATCCCTTTAGCCACATCTAACTCCCTCTTAAAGATAGCCAATGAAGTGGCCTCAACTACCTTCTGTGGCAGAGAATTCCACAGATTCACCACTCTTCCCAGAGATTTCCAGAGATTCATCAAAAATCTATCTACCTCTGCCTTGGAAATTCCCAGCTGAGATGCTGACTGGCTCTCTGCGTTCCTCCAGCACTCTGTGTCTTTTTGTGTCTGGGCGTGAAATCCCTCACACCCATCTGCAGTTCCTCGCATCTTATCCACTCCACTCCATCCATGCCTCCTGTATAGATAGACTCCTCCCTCGATGACAGGGAGTCGGACAGTGCATGCACCCCGTGTTGCATTCTTAGGGGAGCAGTCGGAGGCGTTTGCTGGCTTGCTTTGGCGTTTGGGCTGGGACTCGGGGATGAAGGTAGCCCCTCATTCCCCCCCTCCCCGCACTCCCTCTGTGGCACCCGGGAGAAGACGAGTTCAGTGCGGGCAAGCCGACAGGCAGCTGGCAGGGACATGTCTAACAGCTTCTCTTTGCAAACGGCTCCTCGCTGCAATTAAACACACAAAAATAAGGACGGACGATACAGCTAAATTGTGTGTGTGTGTGTGTGTTTTTTATGTCCTGGTTGTTGTCGGGGAATGTATCTGCAGCTGCCTTCGCCCACCAACTACTCACCCGGTGAGGCTTGTCCACGCCTGGTCCTGCCCGCAACGCCATTCCCACCAGCCCGGTTGAAAGCTGACACTCGGGGCTGTGTTTTTATATAAGACCAGGCGCTGGGAGAACCGGTCACATTGCAACCGCTCTATAAATACGAGCAGGAAGACCACGGGCCGTCTTGGTGCTCTCTGGCTTGCGGGCGGTCCATATGCCGGCTTCTTTCCCCCTTCTCTCTGTCTCTCTGCCTCTTGCTGACTCCTCGGTGCCGGGGGTTTCCAGCACCAGCTACTCACTCACTACTTGGAGCGGTTCCAGCAGCAAGCTGGGCTGCTGTTCCTCTCCCATCCGCCAGATCTGAGCCCTCCTGCACCGCCTTCCCAAATCTTGCCCCCCCCCCTCCTCTCTCACAGCCAGCATAGAAACAGAAAATAGGTGCAGGAGGAGGCCATTCGGCCCTTCGAGCCTGCACCGCCATTCAATATGATCATGGCTGATCATCCAACTCAGTATCCCGTACCTGCCTTCTCTCCATACCCCCTGATCCCTTTAGCCACAAGGGCCACATCTAACTCCCTCTTAAATATAGCCAATGAACTGGCCTCATCTACTTTCTGTGGCAGAGAATTCCACAGATTCACCACTCTCTGTGTGAAAAATGATTTTCTCATCTCGGTCCTAAAAGACTTCCCCCTTATCCTTAAAGTGTGACCCCTTGTTCTGGACTTCCCCAACATCGGGGACAATCTTCCTGCATCTAGCCAATGAACTGGCCTCAACTACCTTCCGTGGCAGAGAATTCCACAGATTCACCGCTCTCATATAATGGTATATGGACACACTGATCTGTTTTGGAGTCAATGCCTACTATGTTCTGTGTGTCAAAGCAAAGCGAGAATTTAATTGTCCTATCAGGGACACATGACAATAACCTCACTTGAACTTGAACTTGAACTCTGTGTGAACAATGTTTTCCTCATCTCGGTCCTAAAAGACTTCCCCTTATCCTTAAACTGTGACCCCTTGTTCAGGACTTCTCCAACACCGGGAACAATCTTCCTGCATCTAGCCTGTCCAACCCCTTAAGAATTTTGCAAGTCTCTATAAGAGAATTTTGTAAACCTCTATAAGATCCCCCCTCAATCTTCTAAATTCTAGCGAGTACAAGCCGAGTCTATCCAGTCTTTCTTCATATGAGAGTCCTGCCATCCCAGGAATCAGTCTGGTGAACCTTCTCTGCACTCCATCCATGGCAAGAATGTATTTCCTCAGATTAGGAGACCAAAACTGTAAGTAATACTCCAGCATCTGTTCTCAAGGGGTCGTCCAGGACCACCAGTGGTCCCACCTACACCGTCAGGCATAGAGTCAGTCGTGCAGCACAGAAATCAAGTGGCAAAGAATGCCTGCGACCACCCTTGAATGTGTAGGAAGGAACTGCAGATGCAGGAGGTAGGCGCAAAAGTGCTGGAGTAACTCAGCAGGACAGGCAGCATCTCTGGAGAGGAGGAATGGGTGGAGATCCTTCTGTAGACAAAAGTGCTGGAGAAACTCAGCGGGTGCAGCAGCAACCAGGGGGCACAGTCTTAGAATAAAGGGGAGGTCATTTAAGACTGAGGTGAGAAAAAACTTTTTCACCCAGAGAGTTGTGAATTTATGGAATTCCCTGCCACAGTGGAGGCCAAATCACTGGATGGATTTAAGAGAGAGTTGGATAGAGCTCTAGGGGCTAGTGGAGTCAAGGGATATGGGGAGTAGGCAGGCACGGGTTATTGATAGCAGACGATCAGCCATGATCACAATGAATGGCGGTGCTGGCTCGAAGGGCCGAATGGCCTCCTCCTGCATCTATGTTTCTATGTTTCTATGGAGCGAAGGAAATAGGCAAATTTCGAGCCGAAACCCTTCTTCAGACCATTCTGTGGTCATGATTGAAGGGTTGATTAGCAAGGGTGTCATAGGTTAAGGGGCGAAGGAAAGGAGAACACCCCGAAACGTTGCCTATTCCTTCGCTCCATAGATGCTGCCTCACCCGCTGAGTTTCTCCAGCATTTTTATCAACCTGCAAAAATGGATCTGCAAACGGATTGACTGTAATCATGTATTGTCTTTCTGCTGACTGGTTAGCACGCAACAAAAGCCTTTCACTGTACCTCGGAACAAGTGACAATAAACTAAAGTGAAACTGAAACTACACACAGGCAAATGGTCTGCTTGCCTTCATATATTGAGTATAAGAGTCAGGATGATGTAGCTTTAAAAGATGTAGGATGTACCTTTAGAAAGGAGATGACAATAGATAATAGACAATAGGTGCAGGAGTAGACCATTTGGCCCTTCGAGCCAGCACCGCCATTCAATGTGATCATCCCCAATCAGTACCCCGTTCCTGCCTTCTCCCCATATCCCCTGACTCTGCTATTTTTAAGAGCCCTATCTAGCTCTCTCTTGAAAGCATCCAGAGAACCTGCCTCCACCGCCCTCTGAAGGAAGAGAATTCCACAGACTCACCACTCTCTGTGAGAAAAAGTGTTTCCTCGTCTCCGTTCTAAATGGCCTACTCCTTATTCTTGAACTGTGGCCCCTGGTTCTGGACTCCCCCAACATCGGGAACATGTTTCCTGCCTCTAGCATGTCCAAGCCCTTAACAATCTTAGGAGGATGAGGAGGAATTGATTTTAGTCAGAGGGCGGTGAATCTGTGGAATTCATTGCCTTAAGGGGTTGGACCAGATGCAGAAGATGTTCCCGATGTTGCAGGACAAGGGGTCACAGCTTAAGGATAAGCCTTTAAGACCGAGATGAAAAAGACTTTTTTCACACAGAGAGTGGTCTCTGGAACTCTCTTAGTTGAGGCCAGTTTTGGCTGAGTGAGTTGGATCTGATTGGTACGGGTGTGCAGGGGTTATGGGGAAAAGGCAGGATGGGTGTCAGGGGTTATGGGGAAAAGGCAGGAGAAAGGGGTTGAGAGGGAAAGATAGATCAGCCGTATTTGAATGGCAGAGTAGACTTGATGGACCGAATGGCCTAAATCTGCTCCTATCACTTATGTACTTATGGACATAGAAAATCTCAGCAGGCCAGGATGTCTCTGTGGAGGGAAAAGGCCAGATGATCTGGAGATCAGAGATCTAAGAGATTGGGGTGATCAGGGAATATAAGCAGAAGTGGGTGAACTTGTTTGCTAGGTTGCATAGAAGGTCCTTCCTACTGGCTCCTGATGGTAACCCCAGCATCTCCAACGAGGTGCTTCACTAGCTTTATCCCATTAATTTGCTTCAAGGGATTCTCGAGATCTGGTGCGGTGTTCCCGAGAGGAACGGTTGGACTTTGGCCAAGAGTCTTGATGTTTAAATCGGGAGCACTGATCACCACAGCTAGTGTGCGTGCGTGCGTGCGTAAGTAGGCAGAGACTCCTTTGTGATTTCTATAGGATCCTGCAATTACTCTGGGGACGGAGGGACTTCCAGGAACATCACACACCATCTGCACATGGCCATCGAGAGGCTGGGACACAGCAGCATACAAAGATCCAGTCCCTCATTGAATGGCAGCTGGCAGTGCTTGGAGAACATTAAGGGCCTGTCCCACGTACGTGATTTTTTTCAGCGATTTGCCGGTGTCCATCATAGTCGCAGCAGGTTGCCGAAAAATGTCAAAATGTTGAAAATCCAGCGGCGGCCAGAAAAACGGTACGACTCTTTGGGCGACAACTCACCACCAGACAGGCGTCACGTGTCGACATGTCACGGGGTGACGCCTGTATGGTCGTGAGTCGTCGCCCACAGAGTCGTACCTTTTTCTGGTCGCCGCTGGATTTTCAACATGTTGAAAATTTTCGGCGACCTGCTGCGACTATGACGGGTGCCGGCAAGTCGCGGAAACAAATCGCGTACGTGGGACAGGCCCTTTACACAACAATCTGCTTGTTTTTTCCCCTTCCAAAATCAAACTTTTACACATTGTCTGGACGGCAGTTCAAAGCAGAAGCCTCGGATTGCTCGATTTGTTAGACGACAGGATAGTGCAATAAACACTTCAATGGTGCAACCCGCTGAGTTACACCAGCATTTTGTGTCTTTTTTTTGTAAACTTGCATCTGCAGTTCCTTGTGTCTGTGGTAGGCCCCCCTTGGTCATGACTGGCCATGGGTGATGCATCCTAGTTGCTGGCCGCTTGCTCCAAACCGCGGCTGGAGCAGCTTCGTGCGTGTGGCGTGCACAGCCTAAGGTTGTAAGACACCTTGTTCTGTTGGATCTTCTGTTTGTGCACGCCGGGTTGATTGCATTCGTTGAAACAGGGTGGACTACGTGAAGGTTGCAATCTCCCACCCCAGGCTAGAGCAGCAGGTGATGTGTGGCCGGATGCAAGCCTGGGCGATGTCATGTGGAGGACAGGCTGCTGCCCATGCAGCACGTCCCCCCTCTCCACGTCGCTGATCGATCCAAAGGAGCAGCAGGGCCGTTACAGTTCGGCACCAGCGCCGTCGCAGGAGCTGCCAGAGCGAGGTTGTAGACAACGACGAACTGACTTAGGGGCTCCGACTCCGGATTTTCTTGAGGTTTACTCCTGGAGCCTTTTCCATGACTGGATCTGGCCACAAGGCAGTGGAGGTTTTCCCTCTCCTAGATGGACTGCCTTCCCAGCCTGACGAGCCCCATCCGCCCGAGACTCATGCGGGCGGGAGCGTCTACCTTCCTGTGCAGGTCGATAGCACCTTGTGTCTATAGTTACAGCATTATGGCCACCGAGAATGGAAATAGCAGAGTCATCGAGGCCTATTGATCATATTTTCTTGTGTCCATGTGTACGGTTCAGTTACCCTGCTGTGGTTAAACTGCATCAAGAGCTACAGCACCACACCCAGGGAGGAGTTGTCAAGAACCTGCAAATTCCTGATAAAACTTGAACATTTTTACTCCCTTCAGAGTATTGGAAGGGAACAACAACTTAGGTGTGGCCAACAACATGGTCTTATTTGCTACATTTCCCCATTCAAAGGAGCATTGAGTACAAGGGCCAAGAGGCTATGTTGCAGCCTTATTAAACGTTAGTTTGGTCACAAATTATATTAGGTGTAGTTCTGATCGCCTCATTTGGAGACTTGGAAAGGCCACAGAGAAGCTTTACCAGAATGCTGCCCGGATTAGAGGGGATTAGCTCGAAGGGGAGGATGGACAAACTTGGTTTGTTTTCTCTGGAGCTTCGGAGGTTAGGAGGGGACCTGATAGAAGCATTTAAAATTATGAGAGGCATAGATGGGCTCGACAGTCACAAACCTTTTCCAAAGGGAGTTGCCCCAATATGAAAGGGGCATATTTTTAGGATGAGAGGAAGGGATTTTAAAGGGAATTTGCAGAGAAAGATTTTCATACATTTTGTCTACCTTCATTCAGTGAGCGATGGATAATTAGTAGTTGCGGCCAGAAGAAGGGGTGGAATCAGATACCGTCACGATGTTTAATGGACATTTAGGCGTACTCTTAAATAGAAGGATACGGAGTACTCTGGGAAAATGGCGTTAGTGTGGGTGACATGTGGGTAAGGGTTAGCATGTGGATAGTGGGCCGAAGGGCTCCGATCAGCAATCACCGCACACTAGCACTATCCTACACACCAGGGAACAATTTACAATTTTTACCGAAGGCCAATTAACTTGCAAACCTGCTCGTCTTTGGAATGTGGGGAAAACCCACGCAGTCGCGGGGGAGAACGCACAAATTCCGTACAGACAGCACCCGTAGTCAGGATCCAACCTGGCAGTGAGGAAACAACTCTACCGCTGCACCATCCGGACGCCATACGTGTCGAGCTACATGTCCCCACCACTGCAACAGAAATAGGCCATTCAGGCCATCGAGTGTGCTCTCCCAATCTATCATAGCTGATCAATGTTTCCCTCTCAGCCGTAATCATCTCCTCATAACCTTTGATCTCTTCCTAATCAATAACCTATTCACCTCTGCTTTCGATGACCCAATGTGTTGTCCTCTACAGCTGCCTGTTGCAATGAATTCCACAGATTCACTACCCTCAGTCTAACAAAATTCCTCCTCATCTCCATTCTAAAGGTATGTCCTTTTATTCAGAGGCTGTGCCCTCTGGTTCCAGACTCTCCCATTACTAGAGTCATCCACTCCACCTCCACTCTATCCAGGCCTTTCACTAATCGATGTTTAAATGAGATCCCCCTCATCCTTCTAAACTCCAGCAAGTACAGGCCCAGTGCTGTCACTTGCTCCTCAGATGTTAACCCAATCACTCCCCAAACCTCAGATGGAGAAACGTTCTCTCAGCATCCATCCGAGGAGATTTACTAGAATGTTGCCTGGGTTTCCAGCAACCTAAGTTACAGAGAAAGGTTGAATAAGTTAGGTCTTTATTCTTTGGAGCGCAGAAGGTTAAGGGGGGACTTGATAGAGGTCTTTAAAATGATGAGAGGGATAGACAGAGTTGATGTGGATAAGCTTTTTCCATTGAGAGTAGGGAAGATTCAAACAAGAGGACATGATTTGAGAATTAAGGGACAGACGTTTAGGGGCAACATGAGGGGGAACTTCTTTATTAAGAGAGTGG
This sequence comes from Okamejei kenojei, assembly GCA_035221665.1. NCBI lineage: Eukaryota > Metazoa > Chordata > Chondrichthyes > Rajiformes > Rajidae > Okamejei > Okamejei kenojei. The sequence goes on from CM069168.1 coordinate 14,507,695, forward strand.
GAGCTGTGTGGAATGAGCTTCCAGTGGAAGTGGTGGAGGCAGGTCATTTTTATCATTTAAAAATATGGACGGGAAAGGAATGGAGGGTTATGGTTTGAGTGCAGGTAGATGGGACTAGGTGAGAGTAAGTGTTCGGCACGGACTAGATGGGCCAAGGTGGCCTGTTTCCATGCTGTAATTGCTATATGGTTATATGTTATATGGTTATCCTGTTAACCCCCTCACGTTTTATGTTTCAGTGAGAACACTGCTCATCCCTTCTAAACTCCAAGAAATATTGACAGATGTAGTTGATCCCATATCATACATCAATCCCTCCATCCCAGGAACCAAATCGATCTTTTCCTTCTGGCCCAATACATATATATTTATCCTTAAGTGGAGACATTGGCGAACAACCAGCGAATTTGGTTCCTACATATGTCCCTACAAGGAATATTATATTGCACCCTTAAGCTGCCGCAAGAACAAATGTCATTGTTCCATTAGCGGTACAGACAACATTTAAACACTCTGGTCTTCAGAACTGTTGAGCTCCCACCAACCTGAAAATAACTCATTTATCCCAACTCTCTATTTCCTATTTGCTCGACACTTCTCTATCCATGCCATACGTTATCCCTGATATCCATGCTTTGTGCAGTGGCCTTTGATGTGGCAGCTTACTAAATGCTTTCTGGATATCCAGCTATTATCCTGAGACAGCTCAAAGGCATTTCGCAAGATCCTGGACCCCAGCTTCCGCCGGTCACCCATCCCGGATCAGGATCCCCGCCCAACTGCGACAATGAACCGCACACAATGCATGGATTACAGAGCAGCTGATGTAAAAGCTTTATGCACTCGTCGAGTTTAGTTTAGTTTAGAGATACAGCATGGAAACAGGCCCTTCAGCCCGTCAAGTCTACGCTGACCAGCATTGTGCCTTCCCTCATAATGGGAACCATTGTGGGGGGATGTTTTTTATGTTTAAATTTCTTTATTATTGTTATGTCTGTATTCTTTTTTTATGTGCTGCATTGGCAATAAGCATTTCACGACACCAATTGGTAATAAAGAACTTTTGAACCTTTGAACCCTCCTGTACACTCACACTATCCTACACACACTAGGGACAATTTATTTGCCAAAACCTAAATTAACCTACAAATCTGCACGTCTTTGGAGTGTGGGAGGAAACCGGAGCACCCGGAGAAAACCCACGCGGTCACGGGCCGAACGTACAAACGCCACACAGACAGCGCCCGTGGTCAGGATCGAACCCGGGTCTCTGGCGCTGTGAGGCAGCAACTCTACCGCTGCGCCCCCCCTACTGCAGATGTAGACTGGGGCAGAAATATTAGAAACATAGCAACATAGAAATTAGGTGCAGCAGCAGGCCATTCGGCCCTTCGAGCCTGCACCGCCATTCAATATGATCATGGCTGATCATCCAACTCAGTATCCCGTACCTGCCTTCTCTCCATACCCCCTCATCCCTTTAGCCACAAGGACCACATCTAACTCCCTCTTAAAGATAGCCAACGAACTGGCCTCAACTACCTTCTGTGGCAGAGAATTCCACAGATTCACCACTCTCTGTGTGAAAAATGATTTTCTCATCTCGGTCCTAAAAGACTTCCCCCTTATCCTTAAACTGTGACCCCTTGATCTGGACTTCCCCAACATCGGGAACAATCTTCCTGCATCTAGCCTGTCCAACCCCTTAGGAATTTTGTAAGTTTCTATGAGATCCCCCCTCAATCTTCTAAATTCTAGCGAGTACAAGCCGAGTCTATCCAGTTTCTTCATATGAAAGTCCTGCCATCCCAGGAATCAGTCTGGTGAACCTTCTCTGTACTCCCTCTATGGCAAGAATGTCTTTCCTCAGATTAGGAGACCAAAACTGTACGTAATACTCCAGGTGTGGTCTCACCAAGACCCTATACAACTGCAGTAGAACCTCCCTGCTCCTATACTCAAATCCTTTTGCTATGAATGCTAACATACCATTCGCTTTCTTCACTGCCTGCTGCACCTGCATGCCTACTTTCAATGACTGGTGTACCATGACACCCAGGTCTCGTTGCATCTCCCCTTTTCCTAATCGGCCACCATTCGGATAATAAGATAATATGACCATTCAGGATAGACTGGGGCAGAAATATTGTCTCGGTTTACGACAATATTCGGTTGGAGCAATATATGAAAAACATTCAAGGGGTTAATTGGAGGGAAATTATTAACACCCAATGCTACGAGATAACTGTCCAGTGACCAAGACTCTTTACTGTCACTCTGAAGTCATTTCCAACACGCAGGCTGTTTATCAGGAACACAGACAGTGAGACCTGCATAGCACTGATAACAACTGGGACTGCTGTCAAACACAGCTAATCGGCAAGCAGTTGGTCACAAGGCAGTGGGCGAAGGAAAGCACCACCTTTAGTAATATCAGCCGCAAAATGTTGACCTCCCCAGCACTGCTTGCCCCTCCTTGGAGCCAGGCTCCAGATAACGCACTTCCGAGGTTGTCGCTTTCGAACCCGAATCTGCAGAAATATATCTGTTCTACCTCTGCAGAGTAGACAATAGACAATAGGTGCAGGAGTAGGCCATTCGGCCCTTCGAGCCAGCACCGCCGTTTAATGTGATCATGGCTGATCTTCCCCAATCAGTACCCCGTTCCTGCCTTCTCCCCATATCCCCTGACTCCGCTATTTTTAAGAGCCCTCTCTAGCTCTCTCTTCAAAGTATCCAGAGAACTGGCCTCCACCGCCCTCTGAGGCAGAGAATTCCACAGACTCGCCACTCTCTGTGAGAAAAAGTGTTTCCTCGTCTCCGTTCTAAATGGCTTACCCCTTATTCTTAAACTGTGGCCCCTGGTTCTGGACTCCCCAAACATCGTGAACATGTTTCCTGCCTCTGGTGTGTCCAAACCCTTAACAATCTTATATGTTTCAATGAGATCCCCTCTCATCCTTCTAAACTCCAGAGTGTACAAGCCCAGCTGCTCCATTCTCTCAGCATATGACAGTCCCGCCATCCCGGGAATTAACCTTGTAAACCTACGCTGCACTCCCTCAATAGCAAGAATGTCCTTCCTCAAATTAGGGGACCAAAACTGTGCACAATACTCCAGGTGTGGTCTCACTAGGGCTCTGTACAACTGCAGAAGGTCCTCTTTGCTCCTATATTCGATTCCTCTTGTTGTAAAGGCCAAGCTGCCATTCACTTTCTTCACCGAGCAAGTTCTACACTCAACATGACAACTGAATGGTGTCGGCACCTGGCTAAAAGCAAGTGTGTATCAAGGAACCACCTCCGCTGGTTTAAACCAAAGGTAGACACCAGATACTGGAGTAACTCAGTCTGGGACAGGCAGTATCGCTGGAGGTGACGTTTCGGGTCGAGACCCTTCTTCAGACAAAACAGAACAAACCTGTATGTTCCCATTTGGATTCATATTTATAAACTAAGAAAAAAAACTCAACTGTCCCTGTCCCCTGTACCCTGTCCGATCTGGTATTTTTCTTACACTCTTCTAAACTTCCATGCCGCAGTTCAGGGCCTGTCCCACTTTGGTGATTTTTTTCGGCGACTGCTGGGACCCGTCATAGTCGCAACAGGTCGGCGAAGATTTTCAACATGTTGAAAATCCAGCGGCGACCAGAAAAAGGCACGACTCTTTGGGCGACTACTCACGACCATACAGGCGTCACCTTTTACATTCCCTGAGCCCACACTTTCCAAGTTGTTTATCAACCTCAGCCTTCAACACAGTCAGTGGTGACTGGCCACCCACCTCCCCCCGAGGTCGAGAATTCTTTTTTTTGAAAATGTTATTTCTTTATTTATTTTTAATATTTTTATTTATTAGAGGTACTGTAAATTACATCAGTGTGCATCCCGTATATATTATTACAATCATTGTACCCCTTAATTTTTAAAAAATCCTATTAAAAAAAGAATAGAAAGTGAGAACGTGAGAAAGAGCGACAAAAGGGAGAGAAGCGAGAACCCTTAGTCGAAGAGCTAGAGGAAAGAGAATAAGAGATAGACCCTAGAAAAGAAGAAAGAGACGGACAATAACTTTATTATAAACATCACGCAAAAGGAATTTACTAACTCGACAGTTTTCCATCCCCCATTTACCAAGACCCGATGCCGGTACCTTTTTGAGGTACTCTTGCAACCTATCCTTGCAGTAGATCTATACATGCAGACCGCGTCTTATTAAAGCGATCTGACTTTCCTGCCAGGCTGAGTCTCATATCTTCCAGATGGAGTGTTTTGAGGTCGAGAATTCAACAAACTTTTTATCCGCTCGCAAAGTATCTCTCATCTCTGACCTAAATGGCTGTCCTCTTATCACGAGCCAGTGCCCACTGGTTCTCAACCGTACAGCCTGCGGGAAGAGACTTTCAGCACCTTTCTGTCAGTCCCACTCAGTGTCCTGCACGCCTCACGCAGCAAGCAGAGAGTACAACGCAGAATCGGGAAGTTGTGCACAGCAGATCACAGCCCCTTCAGCCCGTCGTCCACATGCCAACCTTCTTCTCCCACCCGCACCAATCCCATTTGCCTGCAGTCGGTCCATATCCTTCCATGCCATCGATAGACACACAATGCTGGAGTAACTCAGCGGGTCAGGCAGCATCTCTGGAGAAGTGGAATAGGTGACGTCTCAGGTGGAGACCCCGTCTTCAGACTATTCCTCTCATGATTTTGTACACCCCTATAAGATCACTCCTCATCCTCCTGCGCTCTGAGGAATAGACTCCTAGCCTACTCAACCTCCCCCTGTAACTCAGGCCCTCGAGTCCTGGCACCATCCAGACTAGTAAATCTTCTCTGCACCCTTTCCAGCTTGACAATATCTTTCCCATAACATGGTCCCAATAGTTCAGTTTAGTTTTAGTTTAGAGAGATACAGCGCCGAAACAGGCCCTTCAGCCCACCGAGTCCACACTGACCAGCGATCCCCACACACTAACACTATCCCACGCACACTAGGGACAATTTACACTTATACCAAGTCAATAGACAATAGACAATAGGTGCAGGAGTAGGCCATTCGGCCCTTCGAGCCAGCACCGCCATTCAATGTGATCATGGCTGATCATCCACAATCAGTACCCCGTTCCTGCCTTCCCCCCATATTGTATTGTATTGTATTGTATATCTTTATTATCATTGTTCTGAGTATTTGCATACCCAGAGGAAAAACAAAAAAGCGTTTCTCAACCAGTGTCCATTCAGTGTGTGGTAAAAAAATAAATAGAAATAGAGAATAAAAGTACATATGTCACGAGTTCCGATCGGCAGTGGCACGACAATGGCTCTGCTTCAGTGTGTCCAGGTTGGTGTTTGGTGCACGATGCTTTGGCAGGGGGCAAAGTCCGTTTATCAGTCTAATTGCCTGCGGGAAGAAGCTGAGGAGCATCCTGCTGGTTTTGCAGCTGATGCTCCTGTACCTCTTCCCAGATGGCAGGATGGAGAATATGTGATGCGATGGGTGGTAGGGGTCTTTGATGATGGAGATGGCTCTGCTAATACATCTCTTCCTGTATATGTCCAGCAAAGAAGGGAGTGGAGCACCAATAATCCTGCTGACTCCGCTATTTTTAAGAGGCTATTACGTCTATCAAGTCAATTAACCTGCAAATCCGTGCGTCTTTGGAATACGGCAGGAATCCGAGGATCTCGGGGATAACCCTTGCGGTTACGGAGAGAGCGTACAAACTCCGCGCAGACAGCACCCGTAGTCGGGATCGAACCCGGGTCTCTGGCGCTGCGAGCACTGTAAGGCAGCAACTCTACCCCTGCGCCACCGTGCCGCCAATACTTGGATAGAAATGAGGCTGGTTCCACTGCAAGACCAGAACGTCCCCGCTTCTAGTTGAGGAAAACAAGATTGCTTGCTGGGGTGATTGAGCATAACAGCTACACGCGCGCAGTAAAGCTTGTGAACCGAGAGAGGCCAATTGTAATGAGACTGCAGTGTCACAATGCATCAATCAGACGCCAGCTAAAAGCACAATGCAACAACCCAGTGTGTATTTAGTGCTTGCCCCCACTGCCTGAGAAGCTAACTCTGCGAATGAGTAATTCAAGCGTTGAAAATATTCCTGGCAAACTACCTTGGCTAGGGGCCATGGTTTATGGCCCAGGCTTGCTTCGCACTTGGGCAGTGTGACCCGGCATCAGGGGCGCTTCACAAGTGTGGTGGCCCGGTGGCGCAGCGGCAGAGTCGCTGCCTCACAGCGCCAGAGACCCATGTTCGGTCCGGACTGCGGCGCTGTCTGTGCGGAGTTTGTACGTTCTCCCCGTGACCGTGCGTTTCCTCCCACACTCCAAGGACGTGCAGGTTTGTAGGTGAATTGGCTTCTGTAAATTGACCCTAGTGTGCAGGGGATAGCTAGTGTACTAGTGACCCCTGGTTGGCACGGACTATGTGGGCCCACATCCCTAATCGTGCACTGTGGGCGGGCTTGAATGTGATCCTACAGTCCTTTAACTGACTGGCAAGCATGCAACAAAAAAGCTTTTCACTGTACCTCAGTACACGTGACAATAATAATTAGGGTTCAATCCTAACTACGGGTGCTTGTCTGTACGGAGTTTTTGTAAGTACTCCCCGTGACCACGTGGGTTTTCTCCGAGATCCTCCCACACTCCAAAGGGTTTTCTCCAAAGATCCTCCCACACTCCAATTTGCGGGGATCGCTGGTCAGTAAGGAAACAGTGGGCCGAAGGGCCTGTTTCTGCACTGTATCTCTAAACTAAAGTAAACAAAACTAAATTGGAAGAACTCGGTAATGTTAAGCAATAAATTGTTGGAGGAACTCAACAGGTCAGGCAAATGGAGGGAAATTGACCGATGACGTTTCGGGTTGGGAGCTGTGCCTGATCCACTGAGCTCCTCCAGCAGTTTGTTTTTTTTTACAAAGATTATAGCATCTGCCAGTCTCATGTGCCTCAGTGCTGTTAAATCTTGCAATTCGTGGCCTTGTGTAAAATGTTTTTTTAATATGTTTGCAATTCACCTGGGGAAAAACTCCACATTTCTTTATACTTCATCAGCTTGGAACTGCCGAGCACTTAATGGGAAAGGAAGCGCCGACAAAATGCCTTCCCCTGCCCATCTGTGGAAGTCTCACCAACTTCTGTAGAAAGTATTTTTTTCGGGATGAATTACGGCACGGTTTGGGAACAGCTCCGTCCATGACCCGCAAGAAATTGTAGAGAGTTGGGGACGCAGCCCAGACCATCGCGCAAACCAACCTCCCTTGTATTGACTCCATCTACACTTCACGCTGCCTCGGCAAGGCCACCAGAATAATCATTGACCAGTCTCACTCACCACCCCCCCTCTCTCCCATCAGGCAAGAGGTACAGAAATGTGAAAACACACACCTCCAGATTCAGGGACAGTTTCTTCCCAGCTGTTATCAGGCAACTGAAACAACCGATCACCAACTAGGGAGCAGTCCTGACCTACAATCTACCTCACTGGAGAAGCTCGGACTACCTTTAATCGGACTTTACAGGATTTTATCTTGCGCTAAACGCTATTTCCTTCATCCAGTATCTGTACACTGAATGGTGGCCGATTAGGAAAAGGGGAGATGCAACGAGACCTATGTGTCATGGTACATCAGTCATTGAAAGTAGGCATGCAGGTGCAGCAGGCAGTGAAGAGAGCGAATGGTATGTTGGCATTCATAGCAAAAGGATTTGAGTACAAGAGCAGGGAGGTTCTACTCCAGTTGTACAGGGTCTTGGTGAGGCCACACCTGGAGTATTGCATACAGCTTTGGTCTCCTAATCTGAGGAAAGACATTCTTGCCATAGAGGGAGTACAGAGAAGGTTCACCAGACTGATTCCTGGGATGGCAGGACTTCCATATGAAGAAAGACTGGATAGACTCGGCTTGTACTCGCTGGAATATAGAAGATTGAGGGTGGATCTTATACAGATACTTACAAAATTCTTAAGGGGTTGGACAGGCTAGAAGATTGCTCCTGATGCAGGAAGATTGTTCCCGATGTTGGGGAAGTCCAGGACAAGGGGTCACAGTTTAAGGATAAGGGGGAAGTCTTTTAGGACTGAGATGAGAAAATCATTTTTCACACAGAAAGTGGTGAATCTGTGGAATTCTCTGCCACAGAAGGTAGTTGAGGCCAGTTCATTGGCTATATTTAAGAGGGAGTTAGATGTGGCCCTTGTGGCTAAAGGGATCAGGGGGTATGGAGAGAAGGCAGGTACAGGATACTGAGTTGGATGATCAGCCATGATCATATTGAATGGCGGTGCAGGCTCGAAGGGCCGAATGGCCTACTCCTGCACCTATTGTCTATGTTTCTATGATTCTATGATTGTCTAGGAGTGAGCTCAGTATTGTAAAAGTATCGCTGAAGGTTCAGAAAGGGAGTCATAAATTTCTGAATAAGGGGTGAATGTAAAAGCTCCTGTGCAGCAAGGATGTTGCATTTTATGCTGCACAGTATCGGTTCTGCTTTCCTCTTGGTAAGAGTTGGTGCAATAAGCCATGTTGGACATCAGGCCCAGACTGCATCAATACTGATGCGGCAAGCTGCACAAGTCAATGGGAATAAATTCCCTGTGCAACGGAGATGCACGCAGTGTAAACGCAAGTTATCAAGCACCAGGTTCTAATGTTTTTAACCGTCCAAGGTGGTGAGAGAAAATCCATCCTCACAACCAGCGTAAACGGCATGACATAACTAAATCAATACCATTCGCTTGAAACTGCGGTAAACACAGACAACAGAAAATGCTGCTCTCCTTACTCACACACAGACACAGAGTAAATACCAGGACTGGTTTAAAATGGAGATTCTGAGATGGCTACAAGTCACTCATCTTCGATTAGAAAGTTGAACAACCTTCTCCACTGCACTCAGTCTGAAGAAGGGTCCCGACACGAAACATCGCCTGTCCATGTTTGCCAGGGACCCGCTGAGTTGCTCCAGTATTTTGTGTCAAGGGGAAGTACAACGATTTCTGGGGATCCTTGTTCATCAGTCTATGAAAGTAAACAGCAGCTACAGCAGGCAGTGAAGAAAGCGATTGGCATGTTGGCCTTTATAACAAGAGGAATCGATATACGAGCAAAGAGGTCTTTCTGCCAATGTACAGAGCCCTAGTGAGATCACACCTCGAGTATTGTGTGCAGTTTTGGTCCCATAATTTGAGAAAGGACATTCTTGCTATTGAGGGAGTGCTTTCAAGAGAGAGCTAGATAGGGCTCTTAAAAATAGCGGAATCAGGGGATATGGGGAGAAGGCAGGAACGGGGTACTGATTGGGGATGATCAGCCATGATCACATTGAATGGCGGTGCTGACTCGAAGGGCCGAATGGCCTACTCCTGCACCCACTGTCTATTGTCTTTCCTTGCATCTGCAGTTCATTTTTTCACACCTCCTTCTGTTCCTAATTTTGAATGATCAGCCATGATCATATTGAATGGTGGTGCTGGTTCGAAGGGCCGAATGGCCTACTCCTGCACCTATTTTCAATGTTTCTATGCTTTTTTAATCCCATCTCTCCCTGCGACACCTACAAATGTATCCACACTCTTGCCTGCATTTTGGATGCTCTTGCTCTAGTGCAGTAGTGCCTGGCTTTGGGAATCTCTATTCCCCCATCGAGTGAAGAACTCCCTATTGCATGAATGGTTTGCTACGATGAGGCTATTCCTCAGACCACACAGTTCGAGATTTGTCTAAGAAAGAACTGCAGATGCTGGTTTAAATCGAAGGTAAACACAAAATGCTGGAGTAACTCAGCGGGTGAGGCAGCATCTCTGGAGAGAAGGAATGAGCGACATTCATTGCCCATTCTATTCACAGACACAGTCTCCGATTAGGAAAAGGGAGATGCTGGGTGTCATGGTACAGTCCATGCAGGTGCAGCAGGCAGTGCTTTCATAGCCAGGAGCAGGAGGTTCTACTTCAGTTGTACAGGGTCTTGGTGAGACCACACCTGGAGTATTGCGTACAGTCTCCAAATCTGAGGAAGGACATTATTGCCATAGAGGGAGTGCCACCAGACTGATTCCTGGGATGTCAGGACTCTTATTGGATAGACTCAGTTTATACTCTCTGGAATTTAGCTTAGAAACTTACAAAATTAACAGGCTAGATGCAGGAAGATTGTTCCGATGTTGGGGAAGTCTCTTAAGGATAAGGGGGAAATCCTTTATGACTTGAGAGCCCTCTCTGCACAGACCAGTTCATTGGCTATATTTAAGAGTGAGTTGGATGTGGCACCAGGTACGGGATACTCAGCCATGAGAATGGCGGTGCAGGCTCGAAGGGCTGAATGGCCTCTATGTTTCTATGTTTCTATTCTAGAGATGCTGCCTCGCCCGCTGAACAGTTCTCAGCTTAGCCGTTTTCGTGACACCAGGAATTAGTATTCGAGTGACTCTCTTCCTGCTGACTAAAGCACTTAAAATTGTGTCTTATTATTTTCTTGGCTTCAAACTGGGATGCAGCACCGGAGTTGTGATCTGACCAGACTATTAAAATCTGATCATTATCACCTCTGAATGTTATTCTACGCATATCAACGAGCTGCCACTATATCCATGGACTATCCCGGAGTCGGACATCCTTCAGGACACCACCAGGTGTGCACCAAACTTGCAAAGGGTCTGTCCCACTTGCCGGTTTTTTCGGCGACTGTCGGCATCATTGACTGACGTATCAGGTCACCGGCGTGACGTGGCGTGATGCGGCGGTGATGCGGCGCGATGATGTATGACGCGCGGTGTTTTTTTTAAGTGTCGCAACCTTTTTTTTTTGTCGCCCCTGGAATTTGAAGTGTTCAAAATCTTTTGGCGACACTGATATGACACCGGCAGTCGCTGAAAAAAAAATCACCAAGTGGGACGGGCCCGTCAACTCTTCAAGGCACAGCTCGACAACTTGGACATGGATCATCTCACCAAACTTGCCCACGTAAAAATCCAAATAACCCTTTTGCAACTAGAGCCCATGCGAGCGCAGCCTGAGTGAATGGATGAATATGTTGTTTTGTTAAAGAAGGGACTGCAGATGCTGGAGAATCGAGGGGTTCACAAAAAGCTGGAGAAACTCAGCGGGTGCAGCAGCATCTAAGGAGCGAAGGAGATAGGCGACGTTTCGGGTCGAGACCCTTCTTCAGACTGGTCAGGGATCAGGGAAACGAGAGATATAGACGGTGATGTGGAGAGATAAGGAACAATGAGTGAATGATATGCAAAAAAGTATCGGTGATAAAGGGAACAAGCCATTGTAAGCTGTTTGTGGTGTGAAAATGAGAAGCTGGTGCGACTGGGGTGGGGGAGGGAGATAGAGATAGAGGGAATGCCAGGGCCCGTGGGCTGAGGGAGAGGTGGGAAGGGGAGGAGACAGCAAGGGTTAACAGAATTGAGAAAATGAATGAATATGTTTATTGGCTGTGTCGGACAGTGCCGGTGCCAGTGTGTGGGGGATCGCTGGTGGGCACGGACGTGGTGGGCCAAAGGGCCTGTTTCCGCGCTGTATCTCTAAACTAAACTAAACGCGCTGTCTGTCCCGTGGCCTGTGAGAGCTCTGGTCACAGACAGGATGTCTCATTGTGCCACAGCCAGTTTGTCAGCACTCCGTCACCAGCGTCACGCCTCAGTGCTCACAGCAGGATCAGCAACGCACAACAATACGTCTCACCGCCAGACCCAAACTCAAATAAAGTGCCCATTGTTGTGTGCATTGGATGGGGCACCAGCCATTAACTGAGGCTCAACAAACCAAACAGCTTCTCTCTCGGAGGGGGATTAGTTCTGTCCTGCTGCTTCCTCACTGGTCAGCCTGTTGGCTTCCGGCCAGGTTTCAAACCGAGTGTGGTCACGGTGGCGCGGCGGTAGAGTTGCCGCCTTACAGCTCTTGCAGGCCATAGGAGTCCGTGGACAGATATCGTAGGCATTCGGGGCTATTTTTTAAACTCATTTTTCATCATGCTGGAAAAACGTCCCGACTTACCTAATGCCCCGAGTACCTACAGCTGGCATAACAAGCCGCTACGGTACATCCACGGGCGCCTACGGCCTCGCTACGGGCTCGCTACGAACATTCTGCGAGTTTGAACGCTCGGGAGAATTCGTGAGTAACTCAGGAGAATTCGCGAGTAGCTCGGGAGAATTCGCGAGTAGCTCGGGAGAATTCGCGAGTAGCTCGGGAGAATTCGCGAGTAGCTCGGGAGAATTCGCGAGTAGCTCGGGAGAATTCGCGAGTAGCTCGGGAGAATTCATGAATAACTCGGGAGAATTCGCCAGTAACTCGGGAGAATTCGTGAGTAACTCGGGAGAATTCAGGAATAACTCGGGAGAATTCGCGAGTAGCTCGGGAGAATTCGTGAGTAGCTCGGGAGAATTCGCGAGTAGCTCGGGAGAATTCGCGAGTAGCTCGGGAGAATTCGCGAGTAGCTCGGGAGAATTCGCGAGTAACTCGGGAGAATTCGCGAGTAGCTCGGGAGAATTCGCGAGTAGCTCGGGAGAATTCGCGAGTAGCTCGGGAGAATTCGCGAGTAGCTCGGGAGAATTCGCGAGTAGCTCGGGAGAATTCGCGAGTAGCTCGGGAGAATTCGCGAGCTCGGGAGAATTCGCGAGTAGCTCAGTTCGGGAGAATTCGTGAGTAACTCGGGAGAATTCGTGAGTAACTCGGGAAAGTCAGTCAGGCCCTTAACTCAGCGGGACAGTCAGGCAGTATCTCTGGATAGAAGGAATGGGTGACGTTTCGGGTCGAGACACTTCTTCAGATTCCTGTTTCATTTTGTGTCCATCTTCAGTGTAAACCAGCATCTGCTGTGCCTTCCTACATATAGAGCAGATGAAGGTTCTGCAGAAATAGACAATAGACAATAGGTGCAGGAGTAGGCCATTCGGCCCTTCGAGCCAGCACCGCCATTCAATGTTATCATGGCTGATCATTCCCAATCAGTACCCCGTTCCTGCCTTCTCCCCGTATCCCCTGACTCCGCTATTTTTAAGAGCCCTATCTAGCTCTCTGATGATCCGAAGCTTCCTCCCCTGGGCTTCATTAAGTTAACAGCAACACAATAAACATAACCTTGACAATCAACCTGTGTGTGTGTGTGTGTGCAAACAATGCTGAACTGCATCATGAAGTAGTTTGGATGATTACTAATTAATTGCCAGAGAAAATTCCTGCATTCCTGAATATTACCACCTCGGGGATGTGACAAATGGAAGTCAGCGCTGCCTGATAAACACACCAGGATGTGTAAGAAGGAACTGCAGGCACTGGTTTAAACCGAAGATAGACACAAAAACCAGGAGTAACGCAGTGGGACAGGCAGCATCTCTGGAGAGAAGGAATGGGGGACGTTTCATGTCGAGACCCTTCTTCAGATATCGCTTCCCCCCACCATTTCTCCATTCCCCTTCTCCCCCCCACAAGTTCATGTTATAGGAGTAGTATTAGAGGCCATTTGGCCCATCGGGTCTACTCTGCCATTCAATCATGGCCGATCTTGCCTCCACATCCCATTTTCCAGTCTTCTCCCCAAAACCCTCGGCACCCATTCTAATCAAGCTCTGCCTTAAAAATATCCACTGACTTGGCCTCCACAGCCCTCTGTGTCAATGAGTTCCAAAGATTAACTACCCTCTAACTAAAGAAGTTCCTCCTCACCTCCTTTCTAAAAGAGCGCCCCTTAATTCTAAAGCTGTGACCTCTGGTCCTAGACTCTCCCACTAGTGGAAACATCCTTTCCACATCCACTCTATCTATGCCTTTCACTATTCTGTAAGTTTCAATAAGGTCCCCCCCTCAACCTTCTAAACTCCAGAGAGTGGAGGCCCAGTGCTGTCAAACGCTCATCATATGCTAACCCACCTATCTCCCCACTGTCCCCTTCCACCAAAGTAGTCTAAAGAAGTCTCGACCTGAAACGTCACCCATTCCTGCTCTCCAGGGATGCTGCCTGTCCCGCTGAGTTACTCCAGCTCTTTGTGTCTATCTTCAGTTTAAACCATTTCCTTCCCACACCTATATTAGCGGTGCTGGCTCGAAGGGCCGAATGGCCTGCTCCTGCACCTATTGTCTATTACTTCCCCTGGCACCACCTTTCACAAACCAACTGCATGAACAAAGAGAGGGCACACGTGAACTGGAGGAATGGCACCTCATATGTCGCTTTGGTAGTTTATAACCCAATGGTATGAACTTTGAATTCTTCAATTTTTGGTAACTATCCCCCCTTCTTCCCCCTCCCCTGTGTCCCATTCAGATATTCACCTATTTCTTCTCTCTTCCACCTGCATTCCTTCCTCTAGCTTCACAATTCGCAACTCTTCAATTCTTTAGTCTCCCACCTTCTGTCTTTTCATCTCTGGCAGTTGTCCAACCATCTGCCTATCAACCCACACTCCTACACCTCTATCAACCTATTACCTGCGAGACATTACCTACCTGCCCCTCCTCTCTTCCAGTTCCCCTCCCCCCCCCCACACACACACCACCCATCAGTCTGAAGAAGGGTCCCAACATGAAATATCACCCGCTCATGTTCTTTCAGGGATGGTACCTGGTCCACTGAGTTCCTCCAGCACTTTGCGTCTTTTTTCCCCCATTTCATGCCTCTTCTCTCCCACACCTTTTGTATTTTCATCTGTGGCCTTGTCCAACCATTTGCCAATCAAACCCCCCCCCCCCCCCGATCTGTATCCACCTATCACTCGACATGCTTTGTCTCGCCCATCCAAACTTTCTTCCAACTTTCTTCCCCTTCACCACAATCAGTCTTAAGAAGAGCCCCGACCTGAAATGTCGCCCTCTCATGTTCTCCAGAGATGCTGCCTGATCAACTAGTTTACTCCAGCACTTTGTGACTTTTTCTGTGCTGAAGGACAATTGTGCATTTCATCAACCTCAGCCAAAATAACAAGGTGATTGTTGAAATGTTATTGCATCCATCTTCTGGATGAGCATGTTGCTGGCAAGACCCAGCCTTGACTGTTGATACCGAGTTGTCCTTGAAAAGGTGATGGTGACTCATGGTCCGCAACCACTGCAGTACTGGTGGACGCTCTGCCCAGGGCGCCATTGAGGAGGAACTCCCAGAGTCTGGACTCAACAAAGATGTTGGAGCACCGGGAACTGCGGATGCTGGTTTAGATCTAAGATAGACACAAAACGCTGGAGTAACTCAGCGGGACAGGCAGCATCTCTGGAGAGAAGGAATGGGTGACGTTTCGGGTCAAGTTTGAAGAGGGATCCCGACCCGAAACGTCACCCATTCCTTCTCTCCGGAGGTGTTGCCTGTCCTGCTGAGTTACTCCGGCAGTTTGTGCCTATGCAGGAGCACCATTATCTTTCCAAGTCTACAAACACACCCTCCCCACTCCCCTCCAACCCACATTGTCCCCTTCCTCCACCATAGTCGTTTAACCAGTTCCTTCTCTCCAGAGATGCTGTCTGACCGACTGAGTTACTCCAGCTTCATGTGTTTCACCAGTCCCATAGTTCGCTGCAATGTATCCCCCTTGAGATCACACCTCCTCCAGCCAGCATGCGGAGGAAGGAACTGCAGATGCGGGCTTCAATCGAAGACCCCCCATCTCATCAACCTCAGCTTTCTCCTATACCCTGAATCAGTAAACACAGCCTTGTTGTTAATAGTGGACACAAGGAACTGCAGATGCTGAAATCTTGAGCAAAAAAATACAAAGTGCTGGAGTAACTCAGCAGGTCATTCAGCATCTGTGGAGAAAAGGAATAGGTGGCATTTTGGGTCAAGGCCCTTCTTCAGACTCCAGTGTCAATTTTAAAATATGGATCCACTTCACTGTTTAAGGCCGTTGTGTGTCCTATTTTCACTCTTGATTTTGATCAAACATCGAATATCGTAACATATATTCCGTCATGCAATGTTTCGGGTCGCCTATCCATTTCATCCACACTCATCTCCCCGCTACCTTCAGGTAGAAGGTACAGGAGCCTCAAGACTGCAACGACCAGGTTCAGGAATAGCTACTTCCCCACAGCCATCAGGCTATTAAACTTGGCTCGGACAAAACTATGAACATTAATAGCCCATTAGCTGTTATTTGCACTTTATCAGTTTATTTATTCATGTGTGTGTATATACGTATATAATGGTATATGGACACACTGATCTGTTTTGTAGTCAATGCCTACTATGTTCTGTGTGCTGAAGAAAAGCAAGAATTTCATTGTCCTATCAGGGACACATGACAATAAACTCTCTTGAACTTGAACTCATGTTGGGAACACTGGAGTCAAGTTGTCCACAGAAGGCTGTTCGCACACTCATAACGCCTTACATCGCCCGGTGTGGCTTAATTGGCCGCGGAACTTACTAACGCCCGCCGGGGACTTTAACATCAAGAGCCTCGATCGCCTCGACACGGGAGAAGAACAAAGTACAGGAAAGAGATAAGAATTTTGCCTTCCATCACAGTGAGGTGTTTGGAGATTCACTGTGATGGATTTTTGTGTGAAACTGTGCTAATGGTGTGTTACGTTTAGATTACTGTTATGACTGCAGGGAACAACATTTTCGTCCAAACCTCTGACCGTTTGAATGACAATAAAGGCAATTTGTCATTTGTAATTTGTAATATCGAAACAAATAAACTGCAGATGCTGGTTTACACCGAAGATAGACACAAAGTGCTGGAGTAGCTCAACGTGTCAGGCAGGCATCTCTGGAGACAAAGGACGGGTGACATTTCGGGTTGGGATCCTCGTTTAGACCGGAGGCGTCTGAAGACGAGGCCGCCTGAAGAGGGGTCTCGACCCAAAACGTGGGGTGGGAGATTGCAACCTTCACGTGGTCCGCCCTGTTTCGACGAATGCAATCAACCTGGCGTGCAACAACCAAGTAAGATCAAATAGAACAAGTTGTCCTGCAACTTTAGGCTGTGCACGCCACACGCAAGAAGAAGACCCAAAACGTCACCCATACGCTTATTCCAGGGATGCTGCCTGACCCGCTGAGTTACTCCAGCAGTCTATGTCCATCTCACTCACAGTAATATCCAGCACATTTTTCTTAGAAACATGACATATGACATGTGGGCTATTGATTCACTTCAAAAAGGTACACAAGTGACACATTCCAAGAATCGCTTGGATTAATTTTTACACCTTCTCATTCCATCCAGCCACTTTTGTGGAATTCCCTGCCACAGAGGGCAGTGGAGGCCAAATCACTGAATGGATTTAAGCGAGAGTTAGACAGAGCTCTGGGGGCTAGTGGAATCAAGGGATATGGGGAGAAGGCAGGCACGGGTTATTGATTTGGGATGATCAGCCATGATCACAATGAATGGCGGTGCTGGCTCGAAGGGCTCCTCCTGCACCTATTTTCTATGTTTCTATGTTTCTATTTTCTATGTTTTGTCTAGCAACTGGGAAATGATGCAAGAACTGACCTCCTTACATCACCATGGAGAATACTATCTACCTCATTGGAGACCCTCGGGCTATCTTTGTTCGGACGTTACTGGTTGACCTTGCACTAAACGTTATTCCCTTTATCATGCATCTATACACTGTAAATGGCTCAATTGTAATCATGTATTGTCTTTCCGCTGACTGGTTAGCACGCAACGGAAGGATTTCACTGTACCTAAGTACATGCGACAGTAAACTAAATTAAACTATCAGTTGACAAGGCTTGTCTACATAAAACAGAGAGAGGGGCTAAAACCACTCTCTGGATTTGGTGCTCCTGGTTACTTGAAGTAACTAAGTTTAAGAAAGAACTGCAGATGCTGGAAAAATCGAAAGTAGACAAAAAATGCTGGAGAAACTCAGCGGGCGAGGCAGCATCTACGGAGCAAAGGAACAGGTGACGTTTCGGGTCGAGACCCTTCTTCACTGATGTGGGGAGATGGGTGGGGGGGGGGGGGGGGAAGAAGAAAGGAAGAGGACGAGACAGTGGGCTGTGGGAGAGCTGGGAAGGGGAGGGGAAGGAGGGAGAAAGCAAGGACTACCCGAAATTGGAGAAGTCAATGTTCTTACCGCTGGGGTGTAAACTACCCAAGCGAAATATGAGGTGCTGCTCCTCCAATTTGCGGTGGCACTCACTCTGGCCACAAATAAATAAGTGATCAGTTGTCTCGTTACAGCACCAAGGTGGAGATAGGGGCTGGCTGGTTTTCTGTATTTACTAAATCTACAATTAATTGTGCAGGAACTTTTGTCAGTTCCATTCCATGTTAAAGGAAGTCTGTCATCACATGAGACAAGGAGCTGGATGCAAAAATGCCACATGATAACATCTTCCCATTGCGTCTGTTAACTATCCGGCCTCTGTAACAAACCCTCTAAGACGTGGACATCAACGGGACAGGTACCTCAACGCAAATTGGAGGAACAGCACCTCATATTTCGCTTGGGTGCTATGAATGTTGACTTTGCTAACTTCAAGTAACCCTTGCTTTCCCTCTCTCTCCATCCCTCCCCCTTCACTGTTCACCGACCGAGTCTGACTGTCCCTCCGATGACATCGCTCACCTGCCTGCTTTGTTGCTGCCTTCTACTAGCTCAGCGTCTGACCTGTTTTTACAAAATGTTAAATGGTCACCTCGACATAGATGACCAAACCTACACCAAGCCCAAACCAATTCGGAGCAGACGAGGGCAATCGATCCAAGTTGAGATACCAGCTACCAAGACAGATGTATGTGGACAGCAATTCATTCTTCCCCCACACAATTAAAGCATGGAGTAGTCTTCACCCTACCATAGTTAATCAGACACAACTAAATTGAAGGCAGCTCTTCTCCAGGAATCCTCTTTTGCTTCAGTTACACCCTCCGCCACCTCCAGTTTAAATTCCAACCAAGAACGACCTATTCTATATTTTCCTTGAACCTCATCTCTTTTGATCTCTTACACATCCTTATCTCTGTGACTCCCTCTCCCCTGACTCTAAGTCTGAAGAAGGGTCTCGACACGAAACGTCATCCACTCCTTCCATCCAGAGATGCTGCCTGTCCTGCTGAGTTACTCCAGCATTTTGTGTCTATCTCAATACACTTTACTTTTAAATGAGCAACTTTTGAGGAAAGTTTTATCTCTGAAATTGTAACTTTACTTTTGATTTTCAAAGCAATTTTTTTTTAAACTGGCTTGGTGTTTCAAAACCCATCTGTGTGCCCGAATCTCCTATTCTCTCTCGTACAGAACCTGACGCCACCCACGTTCCCAGCAGAAAAGGCCGTACTCACTCTCCTGAAGCAGGCAAACGACATTCCAGCTCTTTGCGAATTATTCCGGCATTAGGTCTGCGGGAATCGGGACACATCGGCGCGGACGCAGCCAGCGAGACCAACTGCGCATTTCACGTCTTATCTAATGGCACAGACGAGGAACACTCGACTTTATCAAGCCCAGAAGGCTAATGTCCTATCACTATGCACATATGTCAGCGACTAGGCTCATTATCTGTCCCCTCCCAACACAGAGGCAAGCACAACGAACAAACATTCAAAAACATCCAGTCTAACGCGAGCTCCTTTCCGATGGAGAAACAGGCACTTCCACGCCTCATCCCCAATCGACCAGTGGTAGTGCGGGTTCCCTGCTACAGTTACACAATACTTGGGTTAAGTTTACTGTCGTGTGTTCCGAGTTACTGTGAAAAGCTGTGAATAACGTTAGTGAACACTGGTGGACAGAGGTGTCATTGGCAGACAAGAGTGAACACTGGTGGACAGGGGTGAATATTGGTGGTCAGGAGTGAACACTAGTGGACAGTAGTGAACACTGGTGGACAGTAGTGAACACTAGTGGACAGTAGTGAACACTGGTGGTCAGGAGTGAACTGGTGGACAGTGGAAAACATTGGTGGTCAGGAGTGAACATTAGTGGACAGTAGTGAACATTGGCGGACAGTAGTGAACACTAGTGGACAGGAGTGAACACTGGTGGACAGTAGTGAACATTGGTGGACAGTAGTGAACACTAGTGGACAGGAGTGAACACTGGTGGACAGTAGTGAACATTGGTGGACAGTAGTGAACATTGGTGGACAGGAGTGAACACTAGTGGACAGGAGTGAACACTGGTGGACAGTAGTGAACATTGGTGGACATGAACATTGATGGACAGGAGTGAACATTGGTGGACAGGAGTGAACACTAGTGGACAGGAGTGAACACTGGTGAACATTGGTGGACGGTAGTGAACACTGGTGGACAGTAATGAACAGTGGTGAACATTAGTGGTCAGTATTGAACATTTGTGGACAGTAGTGAACACTGGTGGACAGTAGTGAACATTGGTGGACAGTGGTGAACACTTGTGGACAGAATTGAGCATTGGTGGTAAGAGTGAACAATAGTGGTAGGGGTAAGCATTGGTGGTCGGGATGAATGTTAGAGGTAGGTGTGAACATTGGTGGACAGGAGTGAACATTAGTGGACAGTAGTGAACATTGGCAGACAGGAGTGAACACTAGTGGACAGGGGTGTACACTGGTGGACAGTAGTAAACACTGGTGGTCAGGAGTGAACACTAGTGAACAGTTGTGAACATTGATGGCAGGAGTGAACACTGGGTGGACAGTAGTGAATATTGGTGGAGAGTAGTGAAGTCAGGAGTGAACACTGGTGCACACTGGTGAACATTGCTGGCAGGAGTGAACATTGGAGGATGCGGGGGACATTATTGGTGGGGTTGAACATTGGCAGTGGAGATGAATTTTGTAAAGAGGGTGATTTAGTGGACATTTGAGTAACATTCCTCCATTTTAACACCACAGCTAAATAGATCCACCCAGCCACTGAGATAGTGAGAGAAGACCACACCCACACCACTAAGTGCCTGTCTTAGCATATAATAATGCCAGTGTGCTGATAGCTAGAACTAAAATTACTGCAATAGATTTGCTTCAAATGTATTTGGTTGCAGTTTTGTGAAAAAGTTGCATGTTCTCCGTGATGAGATGACAAAAGCAGGAGATGTTTACTGTGCGATCCATCTGTTTCTTCCCCTCCAACACTCCCAGCACATCTGGCAGGGTGGTCAGCTCCCCACCACTGGACCTCCATCCATTACCCCCATGCTGCAAAGATACTCCATAGATTCCATTTTGGACCTCAAATATCTTTCCCAGCAACCTAGAGACTTTGCGAGCGGCACAGTGGCGCAGCGGGTAGAGCTGCTGCCTTACAGCGCCAGAGACCCGGGTTCAATCCTGACTGCGGGTGCCAAGCTGAAGGGACTTAGATCCGTCGAAACAGCAAAAGAACACAAAATAGGTGAAGCCCATATAGTTCTTCAAATCTGCTCTGAATTGAATAAATCCATGGTCAATGCCTTTCCTGCGCTACACTTTGCTGTCTAGATCCCAACAGTCCTTTAGTTTTTAGTTTAGTTTGGAGATACAGCGCAGTATCGGTCCCTTTGGCTCACCGGGTCCGCGCCAACCAGCGATCCCCACACATTATCACTACCCTACACCCACCCACTAGGGACAATTTTCACATTTACCAAGCCAATTTACCTCCAAACCTGTGCGTCTTTGGAGTGCGGGAGGAAACAAGTTCTAGGAGAAAACCCACGCAGGTCACGGGGAGAACGTGCAAACTCCGTACAGACAGCAGCCGTGGTCGGGATCGAACCCGGGTCTCCGGGGCTGCATTGGCTGTAAGGCAGCGACTCTACCCGCTGCGCCACCGTGACCTTGGTTCTATTGACGAGAGCTCTTGAATGTACTCAATAGCCAGGCTTTTGGGAAGGGGAAATTCTTCAACGCCTGACCTAACAATCTTCTGCCTCACTGATTATTCCTCATGCAGTTCGGAGAAGTGCATTGACCATACCACAGAACTGTGTATTTTTAGCTGCTGGGTTTTAGCTCTGAGCATTGACGGAGCTGTGACCCATGAAACACATGAACCCCATCAGATGCAAGAGGAGAAGACAAAATCATCTCCTTCGCTCACAGAAACTCCCTTGGAAAGTTGGAGAATCCAGACCAATCCTTCCCCTGTGTAGCATCTCGCTACTCTGCACTGGGACCACTTGGACAATACGATATGATACGATACAATAGATCTTTATTTCTCCCAGGAGGGAAATTGATCTGCCAACAGTCATTAAACACAAGATCCATGAAACATGAAATTAAAGTGACGAGTGGAAAGGATTGGGGAGAGGGGGGGGATCAAAACACGCACGTCAGGCTGTTGTTCGTAGATGACAGTTCAGTGTTTATCTCCTCCATCATCTCCTCCAAGCTGGTTATAAAGTTCACAAAACTGTGTCTCTGCGTGTCAGCATCAGCGTCAGAGACCCGGGTCCGATCCTGACTACGGGTGCTGTCTGTACGGAGTTTGTACATTCTCCCCGTGACCTGCGCGAGATTAGTGGAATGCGCCCAGATTACAATTGACAGCCTCAATTCTGGTCAGCCCCAGCTCAGTCACGATTCAAGATTCAAGGTCCCGCTGTACGAGTTCATTCCAAGAGCTCTCCCGAGTTTGCCCTGATTCGAACTCGGAGATTGACGGTAATGGCCGCTCGTCGGTACTCGGGGCTCTCGTGGACATTATTCAACATGTTGAAAAATCTTCATGAGTCCTCCCGTGCTTACCTGCCATTAGCGTTACGAGCCACTAAGAGACGTCCCCAAGCTCCGACGTAACCGCTACGTTCATTCGCCGTGCTTTTTTAAAATGTTTTTTTAAAACTCGGGTGAGCTCTTGGAATGAACTCGTACCGTGGGACAGGGCCATTATTGTCATGTGTCCCAGATAGGACAATGAAATCTTGCTTTGCTTCAGCACAACAGAACATAAATAAATACAGAACAGATCAGTGTGACCATATACCATTGAATATATATACACACACATAAATAAACAGATAAAGTGCAATGGGCTATTCATGTTCAGAGTTTTGTTTGAGTTGAGTTTAATGGGTGGCTGTGGGGAAGCAACTATTCCTGAACCTGGATGTTGCAGATTTCAGGCTCCTGTACCTTCTACCTGAGTGTGTGTCGCACTCTCCTCAAGTTCCATGTCAAAGCTAAAAGGCCAAGGTTGGCACTCGTGCTATATTGCCAGAAGGTCAGCTTTCAGATGCTGCCCGGATTATTATTTATTTGTTTATTGTCACGGGTACAGAGTGTATAGATACAGGAGAAAGAGAATAACATCGGATAACAACCGGGAAGAAACTGTTCCTGAATCTGTATCTATGCATTGTAGAAACATAGACATGGAAAATAGGTGCAGGAGTAGGCCATTCGGCCCTTCGAGCCTGCACCGTCATTCAATATGATCATGGCTGATCATCCAACTCAGTATCCTGTACCTGCCTTCTCTCCATACCCCCTGATCCCTATAGCCACAAGGGCCACATCTAACTCCCTCTTAAATATAGCCAATGAACTGGCCTCAACTACCTTCTGTGGCAGAGAATTCCACAGATTCACCACTCTCTGTGTGAAAAATGTTGTTCTCATCTCGGTCCTAAAAGACTTCCCCCTTATCCTTAAACTCTGACCCCGTGTTCTGGACTTCCCCAACATTGGGAACAATCTTCCTGCATCTAGCCTGTTCAACCCCTTAAGAATTTTGTAAGTTTCTATGAGATCCCCCCTCAATCTTCTAAAGTCTAGCGAGTACAAGCCGAGTCTATCCAGTCTCTCTTCATATGAAAGTCCTGACATCCCAGCAATCAGTCTGGTGAACCTTCTCTGTACTCCCTCTATGGCAAGAATGTCTTTCCTCAGATTAGGTAAAATGGCTCGATTGTAATCATGTATTGTCTCTCTGCTGACTGGATAGCACGCAACAAAAGCTTTTCAGCATATCTCTTACTTTTGTAGTCTTGTGCTTTTAGTAGGTTGGCTAAAGGGCCTGAAAGGTAACCATGCTGTATCTCCAAAACAAAAACTAGAATCAATAAGGCACTGACATCCACCAGAGGGAGCTAAGCTGAAGGAGAGGACAGGCAGCATCTCTAGAGTGAAGGAATGGGCGATGTTTCGGGTCGATCCTTTAAGCCTGAAAGTATATCAGGGGAGAGGGAGACACAGAGATATCGCAGGGTAAGGTGTGAGGAGTGTTCTCCTGCCTTCTCCCCATAACTCCTGATACCCTGACTAACCAAGAACCTATCAATCTCCACCTTAAAAACATCCATTGACTTGGCCTCCACAGATTTCTGTGGCAATTTAAGGGCGCGTCCCACTGTCCCACTGTACGAGGTAATTCAAGAGCTCTCCCGAGTTTAAAAAAAAAATCAAACTCGTGGTAAGCACGTAGAATGTACGTAGCGGGTACGTCGGAGCTCGGGGACGTCTCTTAGCGGCTCGTAACGCTAACGGCAGGTACTCGGGAAACGCGGTAAGCTCGTGAAGACTCGTGAAGATTTTTCAACATGTTGAAAAATGTCCACGAGAGCCCCGAGTACCGACGAGCGGCCATTACCGTAAATCTCCGAGTTCGCATCGGGAGAACTCTTGAATTAGCTCGTACAGTGGGACGGCCCCATAAATCCATTGACTCACCACCCGCTGACAAAAGAAATTCCTCCTTTCTAAAGGAACGTCCTTGTATTTTGTAGCTGTGGCCTCTGTTCCTAGACTCTCCCACTGGTGGAAACATCCTCTCCACATCCACTCTATCTAGACCACCTTTCTTTGCGTTGCCAACTTTGCGCCTGTGCTCCAATAATCTTATCCTCAAAACATCCACTGCGCTCCAGTCCAATGTGTACGGGAACTCGTCCACGCCTTACCAAGATGCCTCATCTAAGCTAGTCCCATTTACCCACATTTGGCCCATATCTATTGGAACTGCTCTGTGTAGTATGTGAAAGCAGTGCAAAATATGTAGGAAGGAACTGGTTTACACTGAAGATAGACCCAAAATGCTGGAGTAACTCAGCGGGTCAGGCAGCATCTCTGGAGAGAAGGAATGGGTGACGTTTCGGGTCGAGACCCTTCTTCAGACTACTAAAGATGGGGGAATGGGGGCCTAGAAAACAGGTAATTGAAGAGAACCATTCCTCCTCTCCAGAGATGCTGCCTGTCATAGAAACATAGAAAATAGGTGCAGGAGGAGGCCATTCGGCCCTTCGAGCCAGCACCGCCATTCATTGTGATCATGGCTGATCGTCCCCTATCAATAACCCGTGCCTGCCTTCTCCCCATATCCCTAGAATCCACTAGCCCCTAGAGCTCTATCTAACTCTGTCTTAAATCCATCCAGTGATTTGGCCTCCACTTGCCCTCTGTGGCAGGGAATTCCACAAATTCACAACTCTCTGGGTGAAAAAGTTTTTTCTCACCTCAGTCTTAAATGGCCTCCCCTTTATTCTAAGACTGTGGCCCCTGGTTCTGGACTCCCCCAACATTGGGAACATTTTTCCTGCTTCTAGCTTGTCCAGTCCTTTTATAATTTTATACGTTTCTATAAGATTTCTGTCGCGCCGAATTACTCCACCATGTTGTGTCTATCTTGAATGAAAGTAGTCAATGTGAATGATATAGGAAGTGTTATGTCAGGCAGTTCCAAGCATATTGATGCACTTTCAAAGATAAAAACTGTAAAAAGCTCCAATTATCCATCATTCACTGCCTGACACTTTAATTATAGCCATTATGATGCCAGATTTCATGTTGAATCAATTACATTTCTGAATCCAATTAGCAACAAATGTTGTTTAAAATACAGCTACTTGTTTTAATTATTAAATGAGTAAATGGGTAAATGAACTAAGCGTGCACACGAGTAATTTTTAATACCTTAACTTGATAAACAAAAATAGATCAGGTGGTGAGCAGAGTTATTGATGGGGCAGATAGTCAGACTATTTTATCCTCAGGGTGGGAATAGTCAATGACTCGAGGGCATATCTTTAAGGTGAGGGGCGTAAAGATTAAAGGGAATGTTTAAGAAAGAACTGCAGATGCTGGGGAAATCGAAGGTAGACAAAAACACTGGACTAACTCAGCGGGTGAGGCAGCGTCTATGGAGCGAAGGAATAGGCGACGTTTCGGGTCGAGACCCTTCTACGGCTTGCACTCGCTGGAATTTAGAAGATTGAGGGGGGATTTTATAGAGACTTACAAAATTCTTAAGGGGTTGGACAGGCTAGATGCAGGAAGATGTTGGGGAACTCCAGAACAAGGGGTCACAGTTTAAGGATAAGGGGGAAGTCTTTTAGGACCGAGATGAGAAGATCATTTTTCACACAGAGAGTGGTGAGTCTGTGGAATTCTCTGCCACAGAAGGTAATTGAGGCCAGTTCATTGGCTATATTTAAGAGGGAGTTAGATGTGGCCCTTGTGGCTAAAGGGATCAGGGGGTATGGAGAGAAGGCAGGTACAGGATACTGAGTTGGATGATCAGCCATGATCATGTTGAATGGCGGTTCAGGCTCGAAGGGCCGAATGGCCTACTCCTGCACCTATTTTCTATGATTCTATGATTCTTCAGACTGATGTGGGGTAGGGGGGAAGGGCGGGCAGAAGAAAGGAAGAGGCGGAGACAGTGGGCTGTGGGAGAGCTGGGAAGGGGAGGGGAAGGAGGGAGAAAGTGGGGACTACCTGAAATTGGAGAAGTCAATGTTCATACCGCTGGGGTGTAAACTACCCAAGTGAAATATGAGGTGCTGCTCCTCCAATTTGTAGTGGGCCACACTCTGGCCATGGAGGAGGCCCAGGACAGAAAGGTCAGATTCAGAATGGGAGGGGGAGTTGAAGTGCTGAGCCACCGGGAGGTCAGGTTGGTTAATGAGAACCGAGCGGAGGTGTTGGGCGAAGAGATCACCAAGCCTGTCCTGTGGGACAAGTTTTTCTCTTTACACAGAGAGGGGTGGGTGCCTGGACAGTGTTGCTTGGAGAAAGTGGTGGAGGCAGATATGATAATGGCATTTGCTGACTGTCCTGTTCTATGTCCTCAATGTGCATATCGTGCGGAGGTTCCTGGAGGTTTTTGTCCTCCGGCAACCACCTTCAACTAGCATCGCAACCGGCTTCGACTAAAAAATTACCGATTTTTAAAGCGGAAACCACTTTCGACCATTAGGGAGACTGACAAAAACCTCCGGGAACCGCACGGAAACCTTGGGTGGGGCGCAAGGTCTCCAGAGGCTTCCGTTCAGGTTTCCTAAGTGGGACAGGGGCATCACCCTTCAGGTTCCTATTAAATCTTTCCCCCCTCACCTTAAACCTTTGTTCTCTGGTTCTCGATTTCCCCAACTCTGGGCAAGAGACTCTGTGCATCTATCCGATCTATTCCTCTCATGATTTTGTACACTAAATTTCTATGCACTTTGTATTAATCGGAGATTATGCTTGGGTATGGCCATACTTTTCTGAACGTTTTAGTTTAGAGATACAGCGCAAAAAGAGGCAATTTGGCCCATCGAGTCCACACCAACCAGCGATCCCATCGCACTAATACTATCCCAGTGACAATTTACATTTGTACCAAGGCAATTAACCTGCAACCCTGTACGTCTTTGGAGTGTGGGAGGAAACCAAAGATCTTGGAGAAAACCCACGCAGGTCACGGGGAGAACGTACAAACTCCGTACAGACAGCACCCGTAGTCAGAATCGAACTCAGGTCTCTGGTGTTGTAAGGCAGTAACTCTCCACTACACCACAGTGCCATCCAACTGTATGTTTAAACTGTATGTGAAAAAAGAATTTCATTGTACATTTGTACACGTAATAATGAAGAACCATTGACTATAGAAAAATTGGGTGGAGACTGAATATTATGTGTAGGAAGGAACTGCAGATGCTGGTTTAAATCAAAGATAGACACAAAATGCTGGAGTAACTCAGCGGGACAGGCAGCATCTCTGGAGGACATGGAGATGGAGAGGATGTTTCCGTTAGTGGGAAAGTTTACGACGAGAGGTCATAGTTCTCTGGGGAACATGGGTAGGTGACGTGTGTGTAGGAAGGAACTGCAGATGCTGCTTTACACCAAAGATAGACACAAGATGCAGGAATAGGTCAGTGGGACAGACAAAGGAACGGGTGACGTTTCAGGTCAAGACCGAATATCACGTGTTTTTTATATCCTGGAGGTTTTTGTCAGTCTCCCTAATGGTCGAAAGTGGTTTCCGTTTTAAAAATCGGTCATTTTTTAGTCGAAGCCAGTTGCGACGCTAGTTGAAGGTGGTTGCCGGAGGACAAAAACCTCCGGGAACCTCCGGGAACCGCACGGAAACCTTGGGTGGGGCGCAAAGTCTCCAGAGGTTTCCGTTCAGGTTTCCTAAGTGGGACAGGGGCATTAAGAAGAATAACAAGGGTCCAGTCTGCCACCCTCCTCTTCTCATGTTCTGCTACATTTCACCGGTGTTTCAACACATCCATGCCTTTATCTTGTCCTCACTAATGAGAAAGTGTCTATCTTTGATAAATGGAATGATAAATGGAATGGAAGAAGTACTCTGTGGGCCCATGGGGTGGCAGCATCGTGCAGAGGCCAGAGCTCAAACAGAGGAACCTTCCGTTCCTCATTCTGAGGGACATCAGATCAACGTGTAGGAAGGAACTGCAGATGCTGTTTTACACCGAAGGTAGACACAGAGTGCTGGAGTAACTCAGCGGGACAGGCAGCATCTCTGAAGAGAAGGAATGGGTGACGTCCCGGGTCGAGACCCTTCTTCAGACATTCAGATGTTGTATCAAGCAAACATACCACTCACTGGCCAGATGTTAGAAACATAGAAAATAGGTGCAGGAGTAGGCCATTCGGCCCTTCGAGCCTGCACCGCCATTCAATATGATCATGGCTGATCATCCAGCTCAGTATCCTGTACCTGCCTTCTCTCCATACCCCCTGATCCCTTTAGCCACAAGGGCCACATCTAACTCCCTCTTAAATATAGCCAATGAACTGGCCTCAACTACCTTCTGTGGCAGAGAATTCCACAGATTCACCACTCTCTGTGTGAAAAATGATTTTCTCATCTCG
Organism: Okamejei kenojei; assembly: GCA_035221665.1. NCBI lineage: Eukaryota > Metazoa > Chordata > Chondrichthyes > Rajiformes > Rajidae > Okamejei > Okamejei kenojei. The sequence continues at coordinate 14,536,675 of CM069168.1, forward strand.
GTCCAAAAAGGCTTCCAGCTTATTCTTAAACTGTGACGCCTTGTTCTGGACTTCCCCAACATCGGGAACAATCTTCCTGCATCTAGCCTGTCCAACCCCTTAAGAATTTTGTAAGTCTCTATAAGATCCCCCTCAATCTTCTAAATTCTAGCGAGTACAAGCCGAGTCTATCCAGTCTTTCTTCATATGAAAGTCCTGCCATCCCAGGAATCAGTCTGGTGAGCCTTCTCTGCACTTCTCTTCACTTCTCTATGGCAAGAATGTCTTTCCTCAGATTAGGGGACCAAAACTGTACGCAATACTCCAGGTGTGGCCTCACCAAGACCCTGTACAACTGCAGTAGAACCTCCCTGCTCTTATACTCAAATCCTTTTGCTATGAATGCTAACATACCATTCGTTTTCTTCACTGCCTGCTGCACCTGCATGCCTACTTTCAATGACAGGGGTACCATGACACCCAGGTCTCGTTGCATCTCCCCTTTTCCTAATCGGCCATGTTGTTCTGCCAATCTCTTTCCCCAGTGGAATTAGTTCAATCCACTGAAAATAGCCCATCTTGAGAACCTTCCATTGTGAAAGACACAAGGAACTGCTGATGCTGGTTCACATAGAAAAAGACACAAAGTGCAGGAGTAACTCATTGATGCTGCCTGACCCGCTGTGTTACTTCAGCATTTTCAACCTTTCATTTTGGAATCTGTTACAAGCTCCCTAGTTGCCTCAGAGGCGATGAAGAAAGACTGGATAGACTCGGCTTGTACTCGATGGAATTTAGAAGATTGAGGGGTGATCTCATAGAGACTTACAAAATTCTTAAGGGGTTAGAAGGTAGTTGAGGCCAGTTCGTTGGCTATATTTAAGAGGGAGTTGGATGTGGCCCTTGTGGCTGAAGGGATCAGGGGGTATGGAGAGAAGGCAGGTACAGGATACTGAGTTGGATGATCAGCCATGATCATATTGAATGGCGGTGCAGGCTCGAAGGGCCGAATGGCCTACTCCTGCACCTAATTTCTATGTTTCTATGTTTCTATGTTTCCTGCTACACTAGGGGCCTCCATTCAGTCACCTCTCATCCTTTCCTCTTCCAAGGAGTACAGCCACATTTTATCATTGCCTCTTCTCATAACTGGATGGAACTGTGATGCAGCGGGTAGAGCTGCTGCCTTAAGGGGCTGTCCCACTGTACGAGGTAATTCAAGAGATCTCCCGAGTTAAAAAAAAATCAAACTCGTGGTAAGCACGTAGAATGTACGTAGCGGGTGCGTCGGAGCTCGGTGACGTCTCTTAGCGGCTCGTAACGCTAACGGCAGGTACTCGGGAAAAGCGGTAAGCTCGTGACGACTCGTGAAGGGCCTGTTTCCGTGCTGTATCTCCAAACTAAACTGCAACTCTTATTCCTGGACAGCATCCTCTCCGCCATTCCTAAGGGCACGACATCGACCTTGCTAACATCCCAACCATCTGCAGTGCGCCAGCCAAGTCTAATCCATCAATATAGACACAAAATGTAACTCAGCGGCTCAGGCAGCATCTCTGGAGAGCATGGATGTGGAGAGGACGTTTCCACTAGTGGGAGCGTCTAGGACTAGAGGTCAAAGCCTCAGAATTAACGGACCTTCCTTTAGGAAGGAGATGAGAAGGAAAATTGTTTAATCAGAGGGCGGTGAATCTGTGGAATTCTTTGCCACAGACGGCTGTGGAGGCCAGGTCAATGATAGAAAGGCCAAACAGAGATAGGAAGATTCTTGTCAGGGGTTATGGGGAGAAGGCAGAGAATGGGATTAGGAGGGAGAGATAGATCAGCCATGATTGAATGGCAGAGTTGACTTGATGGGCCGAATGGTCTAATTCAGCCCCCAATTAGTTATAACCTGTTGAACATGAATCGGTGACGTTTTGGGTCGGGACTGATTGTAATGGGGGAGGAACTGGAAGCAACTTCAAGGGGGATGTCTGCCATGGCTGTGCCTATGTGTGACTCCACCCCAGCAATGAACTGCCCTTACAAGTCATACTGTTCAGTGGCAGTAGGGATGGTCTTATCATTGACCCCAGATCTCAAAGTGAGAACATATCCAAAGACCATTCCAAAGATGTACAGGCTTGTAGGTTAATTGCCTTGGTAAACATTGTCCCTCGTGTGTGTGTGTGTGTGTGTGTAGGGTGATGTTAATGTGCGGGGGATCGCTGGTCGGTGCGGACTCGATGGGCCGAAGGGCCTGTTTCCCTGCTGTATCTCAAAACTCAACAGGCATGACAATACAACACAAGGAGGTAGACACAAAAAGCTGGAGTAACTCAGCGGGACAGGCAGCATCTCTGGAGAGAAGGAATGGGTGACGTTTCGGGTCGAGACCCCTTCTTCAGACTGGTGAAACATAAAATGTACAAGAAGGACCTGCAGATGTTGGAGAATCGAAGGTGGACAAAATTGCTGGAGAAACGTTGCCCATTTCCTTCGCTCCATAGATGCTGCCGCACCCGCTGAGTTTCTCCAGCAATTTTGTCTATCTGGTGAAATATTTAAGAGAGAGTTGGATAGAGCTCTAGGGGCTAGTAGAGTCAAGGGATATGGGGAGAAGGCAGGCACGGGTTATTGATAGCGGACGATCAGCCATGATCATATTGAATGGCGGTGCTGGCTCGCAGGGCCGAATGGCCTCCTCCTGCACCTATTTTATATGTTCCTATGTTCCTATTAAAACGGCGTTGCTCAGGAATGCTGGTGAGGAGTTCGGGGAGGGGGGGGGGTTAGAGGACTTTCCATTATGCCCTTCAAATCAAGACATTCCCAATCCGAGCAGCTGCATAGCGATTGGAGTGACTTGATCACAGTATTGACTGCACGCTGCGGTTCCTGCGAGAGTCTCGGTGACTGATGACGGTTTAATCCTTCCCCATGGAGATCTTCTACTCACTACTCAATCTTCACACACTGTGATCCAACAAGGACAAGTGGCGTTCGTGAGGAGACGAGCATTAGTACAAGGCAGAGGAGCCTGCTGCTTTGGGGAGGGGGGTGGCGGGATTCATCCTTTAACCCCGCGAGGGTCAGCTTGCTTGACCGTCCTTTTGAGTGCGCGATCGTTGAGAGGGGGCCCAGCAGAGATGGTGCATTAGGACTCTTTGATAAGGTGAACCCAGGCACCTCAAACAATGTTTTATCATTAATGTTTTATTATTATTAATGTTTAGTGTTTTCTGAGTCATTCGTAACTGTCACTGTCTGTCATGTTGTCACTTGTGGGCGGAGCACCAAGGCAAATTCCTTGTATGTGAATACTTGGCCAATAAACTTACTTATGATAGATGTCAGAGGTTAGGGGGGGGGAAGGCAGAAGCATGAGGTCAGGAGGGAGAGATAGATCAGCCATGACTGAATGGCGGAGTAGACATTATGGGCCGAATGGCCAAATTCTACTCCTATTCCTTATGACCTTGTGACGTTATAGGGTGGGATGGTGGTGGTGAACAGTGGAATTCTTTGCCACAGAAGGCTGTGGAGGCCAAGTCAATGGATCTTCAGACTGATGTTACTCCAGCATTTTGTGTCTATCTTCAATTTAAACCTGCATCTGCAGTTCTTTCCTGCTTCATCCTAGTCTCTCCATTCTGTCCATAAACCAAACCTCAATTTGAACCACCAGATTCCCAACTTTCCAGTGCTCTAACATGTTCTTAAGTGATAGGAGCAGAATTTGGCCATTCGGCCCATCAAGTCTACTCCGCCATTCAATCACGGCTGAGCTATCTCTCCTCCTAACCCCATTCTCCTGCCTTCTCGCCATAACCTCTGACGCCTGCACTAGAATAAAGGGGGGGGGGGGGCATTTAGGACTGAGGTGAGAAACAACGGTTTCACCCAGAGAGTTGTGAAATTCCCTGCCACAGAGGGCGTTGGAGGGCAAATCACTGGATGGATTTAAGAGAGAGTTAGATAGAGCTCTAGGGGCTAGTGGAATCAAGGGATATGGGGAGAAGGCAGGCACGGGTTATTGATTTGGGGACGATCAGCCATGATCACAATGAATGGCGGTGCTGGCTCGAAGGGCCGAATGGCCTCCTCCTGCACCTATTTTCTGCGTTCCTATGTCATCAAGGATCTGTCAATCTCCGCCTTAAAAATACCCAATGACCCGGCCTCCACGGCCGTCTGTGGCAATGAATTCCACAGATTCACCGCCCTACACCAGACATTCAGTAAGTACACAATCATGAGTAAAACGCAAAGAGCTGGTCAGGCAGCATCTCTGGTGGACATGGACAGGCGTTGTTTGGGGTTCGGACTCTTCTTCAGACAGGTTTGCCTTCCGAAACTTTGCCTATCCATGTCTTTCAGAGATGCTGCGGGGTGGGAGATTGCAAACATTCACGTGGTCCGCCCTGTTTCGACTAATGCAATCAACTCGACGTGCACTAACGGACGATCAAACAGAACGAGTTGCCCTACAGCTTCAGGCTGTGCACGCCACACGACAGAAGAAGAGGAAATGCTGCCTCACCCACTGAGTTACTCCAGCACTTTACATTTTTCTCATGCTTGACTGCAGTTCCTTCCTGCAGTTAAACATTCATGCTCATGGTAATCTCAATTGTAAACACACTCCATAGAATCCATTTTGGACCTCAAATAACCTTTCTAGCATCCTAGTGGGTGGCTCAGCAGCAGAGTTGCTACCTTACATCTCCAGAGACCCGGGTTCGATCCCGACTACGGGTGCTGTCTGTACGGAGTTTGTACGTTCTCCCTGTAACCTGCATGGGTTTTCTCCGGGATCTCTGGTTTCCTCCCACACTCTAAAGACGAGACAGGTTTGTAGAATAATTGGCTTGGTATAATTGTAAATTGTCCCTAAGGATTTTATAGAAACATATAAAATTATAAAAGGACTGGACAAGCTAGATG
>CM069168.1:14551582-14564082 GCA_035221665.1 Okamejei kenojei
CCACAGAGAGGGCTTTCCAGAGGCAAGGAATATTTTGGGAGGCCACAACCACACTCCTCTTTCACTGCCCCCCTTTGTCTCTATGAGTCTGACGAAAGGACCCAACCCAATGTATCTTCTCATCGAGGGTACACAAAATGCTGGAGAAACAGCGGGCGCAGCAGCATCTATGGAGCGAAGGAGATAGGCAACGTTTCGGGCCACAACCCTTCTTCAGACCCTCGATTTTCCAGCATCTGCAGTTCCTTCTTTAACACTATCTTCTCATCCATGTTCCCCAGAGATGCTGGCTGACCCGTTGAGTTAATCCATCACTTTGTGCCAATCCCTGTAACCTTGCCTTTTAAACCCCCTGGAACGAAGGCTGTCAAGTGTGGACTACCTATTGGCCAATTGTTTTCCCAGCACCTTTACCCTGTTGATAATAATTGTTTTAAATTTCTCCCAACCTTTTGCCTCTTATATTTTCCATTATTAATGGGCGGTTTTTAGTGCCGTCTAGCATGAAGATAAATATGAAATCTTTCTTCATCACCTCTGCTATTTTCTTATTTCCCATTATTAATTCCTCAGTCATATCCTCTAAGGAACCAATGTTTATCTTAGATACTCCCTTCCTTTTCATATACTTGCTGGAGCTTTTGTAGACTGTGTTTACTAAATTCCTTACTAAATGGATTTTACAATGCATTTCTCCAATTGTATAGCAACCCTTGGCTCCCTATCTTCTGGCCTGTTATTAATGTGGGCTTTTTCATTCGCCTTGGTCCTGTTCTTCCTTAGTTTAGATTAGAGATATAGGATGGAAACACTCGTTCTATGTTATCCCACTTTCACATCCACTCGCGGACATGTCGGGGGCAATTTTGTAACAGGAACAATTAACCTACAAGCCTGCACGAATTCGGGATGCGGGAGGGAACCGGAGCACCCGGGAGGAAACTCACACGGTCACCGGGTAAACGTGCAAAACTCCACACCGACAGTACCGGTGGTCGGGATCGAACCCGGGTGTCCGGCGCTTGTGAGGCAGGCAGCTGCTCTTCCATCTGCGCCACCTTTAACTCTCTATAGAATACAGTAAACCCCTCGCTATAATGGACCATCTGGGGAGGGGGAAGGGGGGGGAGGGGCGGGAGAGAGGGGGGGGGGGAAGGGGACGGGCGGGAGGGGGAGAGGTCGAGGGCAGGAGAGGCAGGAGGGTTGAGGGGGAGGGGGGGAAAGTGGGGGGGGGGGGAGGGGGTGGGTGTGGGGTTGGGGGGGGGGGGGGGGGGGGGGGGGTTCCATTACTGCAGATTGTCCGCCACTACCGAGTGAGTGAGGGGGGTAACGTTTAACCCAAGGCCGGGAGGAAAACTATTTGCCCAGACTATTTTAACCAACTTGGCCTGCATACTTATTTAATTAGAAGACAGATATAAAAGTGTCTATCTTCGGTTTAAACCAGCATCTGCAGTTCCTTCCAACACATACCCATTGAATTACTTTTATTTAAGTTTAGGAAAAGGACACAGAGTGCTTGGGGTAACTCAGTGGGTCAGGCAGCATCTCTGGAGAACATGGACAGGTGACGTCTCGGGTTGAGGGGAGAAGAAGTGGGCACCCATCTTCAGACTAATTTCAGGACACTAGTTTCACAGCTAACTATCTCACTTTCCAGTCAGATATGAAGCCTCATCATTTATGATCGCTCCTTCTCAGAGGATTCCCTAAACGAGAGGACTAATTAATCAGTCCTCATTACACATGGCACATCTAAATAGTCTGTTTCTTCATCGGTTCTATGTTGGCTAAGAAGTTCTCTCTGAACTATAATGCATGGAAATAAAACATTAATCGCACAGGGATGGAGAGTAGGAACTAGGAACTGCAGGCGCTGGTTTACAAATAAAAAACACACAAAGTGCTGGAGTAACTCAGCGGTTGCAAGCAGCATCTCTGGGGAACATGGGCAGGTGAAGCTTCAGGTTGAGACCCTTCTTCAGAATAAGTTGGGGGGGAGGGGTGGGGAGGGGAGGGTGGGGTGGGAAGATAAAGCTAAAATGGAGGAGGGGCGGGACAAAGTGGGGCAGGTAGTAGGGGGAACACAGGTGAGGAGGTGTTTGATACACACTGGGTTAGACAAAAGCCGGAGATGAAACAAAAGAGGTGGTGGACAAAACGATTGAAGAGTTGCGAATTGTGAAGCTAGAGGAAGGAATGAAGGTGGAAGGGGGAGGGGAGAAATAGTCGAGAGTCCGGGTGGGACACAGGAGAGGAGGGTGGAGGGGGTGGTGGGGGAAAGAAAGTGTGGTGGTGCCTGCAAACTGATTCATTGCTTGAGTTTAGTTTATTGTCACGTGTACCGAGGTACAGTGAAAAGCTTTTGTAGCGCGCTAACCAGTCAGCAGAAAGACAATACATGATTACCATCGAGCCATCCACATGTACAGATACATGATGAAGGGAATAATGTTTTCAATATTTAGTGCAAGGTAAAGTCTGATCAAAGATAGGTCGAGGGTCTCCAATGAGGTAGACAGTAGCACGGGACTGCTCTCCAGTTGTTTGTGGAATGGGTCAGTGGTGAGTCTGTGCAATTCTCTGCCTCAGAGGGCGGTGGAGGCCGGTTCTCTGGATGCTTTCAAGAGAGAGCTAGATAGGGCTCTTAAAAATAGCGGAGTCCGGGGATATGGGGAGAAGGCAGGAACGGGGTACTGATTGGGGATGATCAGCCATGGTCACATCGAAGGGCCGAATGGCCTACTCCTGCACCTATTGTCTAGTGTCTATTGACGAGGTTCCACCCATCACCTACCAGCTTCTGTTCTATCCCCTCTTAACATAGATACATAGAAACATAGAAATTAGGTGCAGGAGCAGGCCATTCGGCCCTTCGAGCCTGCACCGCCATTCAATATGATCATGGCTGATCATCCAACTCAGTATCCTGTACCTGCCTTCTCTCCATACCCCCTGATCCCTTTAGCCACAAGGGCCTCTTCACTCACCTTGTTCCATCTGTCCATCCATGCTGTTACATCCCCCCCCCGTAACCCGCGCAAAAATAGACGCAAAAAGCTGGAGTAACTCACAGGTCAGGTCAGGTAGCATCTCTGGAGAACTTCATGTCGGGACCCTGTTCAGACTGTGGACCTACTTCAGTCAGTCTTGGAAGGAACTCATAATCCCTTGTGGACAAACGTCTGAAGAAGGGTTTCGGCCTGAAACGTTGCCTATTTCCTTCGCTCCATAGATGCTGCTGCACCCGCTGAGTTTCTCCAGCACTTTTGTCTACCTTCGATTTTCCAGCATCTGCAGTTCCTTCTTAAACTCATAATCCCTTACTAGTTCCACGTATCGCTCGCCAGCCTCTACCCTACCTCTCCTCCCCCCTCACCCCCACATCCCCACCTCCATTCATCCCGATGTGCGTTGCCACAATTTCCTCTCCCTTTCCCGCAGTTTATAGAAACATATAACATTATAAAGGAATGGACAAGCTAGATGCAGGAAAAATGTTCCCAATGTTGGGCGAGTCCAGAACCAGGGGCCACAGTCTTAGAATAAAGGGGAGGTCATTTAAGACTGAGGTGAGAATAAACGTTTTCACCCAGAGAGTTGTGAATTTGTGGAATTCCCTGCCACAGAGGGCAGTGGAGGCCAAGTCACTGGATGGATTTAAGAGAGAGTTGGATAGAGCTCTAGGGGCTAGTGGAGTTAAGGGATATGGGGAGAAGGCAGGCACGGGGTTATTGATAGGGGACGATCAGCCATGATCACAATGAATGGCGGTGCTGGCTCGAAGGGCCGAATGGCCTCCTCCTGCACCTATTTTCTATGTTTCTATGTTTCACACCTCATCCAAAGGAAGCAAGGCCAACGAGGTCTCGTAAAAAGGTTCCCGAGAATGATTCCCAGGAACGAGTGGGTTAACACATGATGAGCCTTTGACGGCAATGGGCCTCGACTCACTGGAGTTCAGGGGGGACCTCATTGAAACTTAACGAATAATGAAAGACATGGATTGAGTGGATGTGGAGAGGATGTTTCCACCAGTGGGAGAGTCTCGGACTAAAGGTCACAGCCTCAGAATTAAAAGGACCGTTCTTTAGGAAGGAGGTGAGGAGGAATTTCTTTAGTCAGAGGGTGGAACTCATTGCCATAGAAGGCTGTGGAGGACAAGTCAATGGATGTGTTTAAGGCAGATCCTTAAACACATAGATATATTCCTGATTAGTACAGGTGTCAAGGGTTATGGGGAGAAGGCAGGAGAATGGGGTTAAGAGAGATAGTTCAGCCATGATTGAATGGCAGAGTAGACCTGATGGGCCGAATGGCCTAATTCTTCTCCTAGAACTTCTGAACTCTCAAATCCTGATCCAAGCCATCAATTGAGAGCTTTTTGCCTCCACTATTGCTGATAGACCCACTGAGATCGTCCAGCACTCTGTCTCCTTGTTCTTCGAGTTGTTCGACTTTCTGGACAGATACGTGTTAACTTAAAGTGTTTAACATTAGAACACAATTGCAGGGCCTAGGTTGACCTCTTGTGTTCTGAATGAGAGGGGAAAATGCTTTATCTCTGCAAAAATCAAGCAGCTCTCCCCAGCTTCGCATAAACATGAATGCAATCCAATTTGCCTTCTACCTTGCTTCAAGAAGCAGCAGCCCCAACAGCATGTAGTTAGCAGTTAAAAAATTAAAGCTCCTCCAAGGCTAGAAAAGATTATTACTTGGTATCTCTGGACAAGTTATTCAGCGGGAGCCGCCTGCTCTTGCCCAGAGATCGTCGGGGAACGCATGGGTCTGTCGGAGAGGGGGCCGGCGGAGAGAGAGGGGGGGACCGCTGAGAACAAAGAGGGTTCCAGTGGGGGAGGGAGGGGGGGGGCGCTGAGAAGGAATGGGGGACCCGGCAGGGGAGGGCTGGAGGCTGTTGCCAAGTGCGCGGTAACCAGGACTGTGTTTGGTGAACATAGAGACATAGATATAGACATAGAAAATAGGTGCAGGAGCAGGCCATTCGGCCCTTCGAGCCTGCACCGTCATTCAATATGATCATGGCTGATCATCCAACTCAGTATCCTGTACCTGCCTTCTCTCCATACCCCCTGATCCCTTTAGCCACAAGGGCCACATCTAACTCCCTCTTAAATATAGCCAATCAACTGGCCTCAACTACCTTCTGTGGCAGAGAATTCCACAGATTCACCACTCCCTGTGTGAAAAACGATTTTCTCACCTTGGTCCGAAAAGACTTCCCCCTTATCCTTAAACTGTGACCCCTTGTCCTGGACTTCCCCAACATCGGGAACAACCTTCCTGCATCTAGCCTGTCCAACCCCTTAAGAATTTTGTAAGTCTCTATGAGATCCCCCCTCAATCTTCTAAATTCTAGAGAGTACAAGCCGAGTCTATCCAGTGACCTTGGTGACCTTGTCAATGCAAAAACCTGGCCTCACTTGTGTGCTGCCTCGGTGAGGCCTGCTGGTGAGGCCTGCTGGTGAGGCCTGCTCGGTGAGGTGTGCTGGTGAGGCCTGCTGGTGAGGCCTGCTGGTGAGGCCTGCTCGGTGAGGCCTGCTGGTGAGGCCTGCTCAGTGAGGCCTGCTGGTGAGGCCTGCTGGTGAGGCCTGCCGGTGAGGCCTGCTGGTCACCGCAGGCACGGTGAGCGGAAGGGCCTGTTTCCGTGTTGTATCTCTAAAACAAACTCTAAACCAGAACCAGGGGCCACACAGTTTAAGACTAAGGAGCAAGCCATTTAGAACGGAGACGAGGAAACACTTTTTCTCACAGAGAGTGGTGAGTCTGTGGAATTCTCTGCCTCAGAGGGCGGTGGAGGCCGGTTCTCTGGATGCTTTCAAGAGAGAGCTGGATAGGGCTCTTAAAAATAGCGGAGTCAGGGGATATGGGGAGAAGGCAGGAACGGGGTATTGATTGGGGATGATCAGCCATGACCACATTGAATGGCGGTGCTGGCTCGAAGGGCCGAATGGCCTCCTCCTGCACCTATTGTCTATTGTCTAAACTAAACCATACTGTTGCTGCCTCCTTCCTCAATAACCCTCCTTGCCCCATAAGGTCAAGAGTAGGCCAACGTTTGACATTGGTGGCATAATGTTTATTTACATCTGCATATCTTCGGCAAGTGAAGCAGCCTACGCCTGCATGTCCAAGAACACATTCCGGTCCCTTGCAGGTGACACAGTCTCAGAAATGAATTAGACAATGACCACCACAATAATTGGCGGCACGGTGGCGCAGCGGTAGAGTCCCAGGTTCGATCCCGACTACGGGTGCTGTCTGTACGGAGTTTGTACGTTCTCCCCGTGACCTGCGTGGGTTTTCTCCGAGATCTTAAGTTTTACTCCCACACTTCAACGACGTAGAGGTTTGCAGGTTAATTGGCTTGATAAATGTAAAAATTGTCCCTAGTGGGTGTAGGATCGTGTTAATGGTCGGCGCGGACCCCGCGGGCCGAAGGGCCTGTTTCCGTGCTGTATCTCTAAATAATTGGACAAAAAGTGCTGGAGTAACACAGCAGGTCAGGCAGCATCTCTGGAGAAGTTGGGTTGGTGATGCTTCTGGTTGAAAGGCAGAGATGTTGAACAAAGGCCAGAGATAAAAACAGAAGGTATGAGATGGACGGTTTGAAGAGTTGAAAATTGCGAAAGACATTCCAGAGGAAGGAATGTCGGGAAGAAATAGATGCGAGTCCAGGTGGGGCACGGGGGCAGGAGAGAAAACTGGGGTAAGGGGGAAGTTGAGGTTACCTGAGAGTGGAGAATTCAACCATTTGGGTTGTAAGCTAACCAAGTGGACTATTTGGTGTTGTTTGCGTAGATTATTTGGCAATGGAGGAGAACCAGGACAGAAAACTCAGGAAGGGAATGGGAAGGAGAGTTAAAATGGTTGGAAAGCGAGAGTTGCATTTGGCCTTGCTGGACCGAGCCCAAGTGTTCAGCCAAAAGGTTGCCAAGTCTACGCTTGGCCTTGGCGATGTATAGGAAGCCACATTGGGAACTCCGGATGCAGCAGATGAGGTTAGAGGTGGTGCACGTGAACCTCTGGATGGTCCCTGGATGGAGGCGAGGGAAGAGGTATTACATCTCCTGTGGTTGCCTGGGGAGGGGGTGGTTTAGGTGGGACAGGCTGAGTGAACCAAGGAATACTCAGGCAGAGTTAGATTGATTCTTGATCAGTTCGGGTGTCAGGGGTTATGGGGGAAGGGGGTGAGTTCGGCCATGATTGAATGGCGGAGTAGACTTGTGGGGCCGAATGTCCTAATTTGGCTCCTATCACATAGAAACAAATGCTGGAGTAACACAGCGGTTCATACAGTAACTTAATAAGATCATAAGTGATAGGAGCAGAATTAGGCCATTCGGCCCATCAAGTCTACTCTGTTATCCTATCATGGCTGATCTCTCTCTCCCTCCTAACCCCATTCTCCTGCCTTCTCCCCATAACCCTTGACACCCGCACTAATCAAGAATCTATCCCACTGTCTTAAATCTACTGACTTGGCCACTGCTTTCTGTGGAAAAGAATTCCACAGATTCACCGCCCTCTGACTAAAGAAATCGCTCCTCATCTCATAGAAACATAGAAAATAGGTGCAGGAGGAGGCCATTCGGCCCTTCGAGCCAGCACCGCCATTCATTGTGATCATGGTCCCAAATCAATAACCCGTGCCTGCCTTCTCCCCATATCCCTTGATTCCACTAGCCCCTAACTCTCTCTTAAATCCATCCAGTGATTCTCTGTGGCAGGGAATTTATGAGTTGCAGAGGGAGTGGTCTCTGTGAAGTTCTCTTCTCCACACACAACTGTGCAGGTCCATTGATCAAATTCAAAGCTTAAAGTTGATAAATGTCTTGATGTTAGAGAAAAGACAAAAGTAATAGGCAGGTGGTGCAGGAACATAGTTGAAGATCAGCCGCGATCCCGTTACTGGTGGGGTTGGCTCCAATGGCGTACTCCTGCTTCTGATACTGATCATTCCTGCTAATGACCATCTGGCAATGAGACATTGGGCTGCCGAACTTCCTCCTGTTCTGCAAGTTCCTAAAATCCAATGAGTGAACTAATTTAATGTTCTGAAGTTAATAAAGGCAGTTAAATCGCCGACATTAACTGTATTAAATCAAGGTCGGGGAATGTTCGTCACTGGGTATTTTCAACATTTTCAACACTGTAGGGCGGCACGGTGGCGCAGCGGTGGAGTTGCTGCCTTACAGCGCCAGAACTCTAGGTCCTGGGTTCGATCCCGTCTACGGGTGCTGTCAGTGCAGGGTTTGTACGTTCTCCCCGTGACCAGCGCCGATTTTCTCCGAGATCTTCGCTTTCCTCCCGCATTCCAAAGACGTAGAGGTTTGTAGGTTAATCGGCTTGGTGTAAATGTAAACATTGTCCCCAGAGTGTGTGGGATAGTGTTAGCACGCGGCGATCGCTGGTCGGCGCGGACCCGGTGGGCCGAACGGCTTGTTTCCCGCGCTGTATCTCTAAAACTAATGGCCTTGTCCCACGGTACGAGTTCATTCAAGAGCTCTCCCGAGTTTTTAAAAAAAGCGAACTCGTGGTAAGCACGGAGAATGAACGTAGCGGGTACGTCGGAGCTCGGGGACGTCTCTTAGCGGCTCGTAACGCTAATGGCAGGTAAGACTCGCTAACGGCAGGTAAGCTCGGGAAGACTCGGGAAGATTTTTCAACATGTCCACGAGAGCCCCGAGTACCGACCATTACCATAACTCTCCGAGTTCGAATCAGGGCAAACTCGGGAGAACTCTTTGAATAAACCTGTACAGCGGGACAGGGCTTTTAGGCTAAACTTAAAACTAGGATATAATGTTCTGACGTTAATAAAGGCAGTATTGACTGTATTAAATGGAGGTCGCGTTGGGTCAGTCGCGAGGCATTCTCAACCCTTCAGCGACCTTCCTTGCACAGGTCAGATTGCCCCTCAATAACCATTGATGTCGAGGTGAGAACATTCCCCGTTGCCACAGTTACTGGAACATATTAATCCAATCTAGCTCCCCTCATTTGTGGCTCGTAATTCATACTGCAAATTCAATCATTAAAAAACTGCACTACTTAATAAAGCAGTGACCATGATGCTCCTCCAACCTCCGCTACATTGCTACTAGTAAGGATAAAACCTCTAGGATTTTTGTTTTAGACATTCACGTTCCCCCGACTTACATTTGGGAATATTAAACAGGAATTGTTTGGTGTGAAGAAGCACAAATAACAATATGTTTTCCAAGGTTTGCACTATCCAAAAATAGCTGCTGTGGTCATCAGATATTTATTTTAATTTTCTTCGTAGAAGGCGCGTGTTTCCACAGTGGCCCAGTTTCACTACAAGCAATCTTTCGCAAGCAATGATCAACATTGTATTGTGTCTGGAGGGTCTCGACCCGAAACGCCACCCGTTCCTTTCCTCCAGAGATGCTCTCTGACCCAGAGGCGCTGGTCAGGCCGCCTGTGGAACATTGTGAGCAGCTTTGGGCACCAGATCCGAGGAAGGATGTGTTGGCTCTGGAGAGGGTCCAGAGGAGATTTACCAGAATGGTCCCAGGAATTATTAGGTTAACCTATGATGAGCGTTTGACGGCACTGGGCCTGTCCTCGCTGGAGTTGAGAAGAATGAAGGGGACCTCATTGAAACGTACAGAATAGTGAAAGGCCTGGATAGAGTGGATGCGGAGCGGATGTTCCCACTAGTGGGAGGGTCTAGGACTAGAGGTCATAGCCTCGGAATTAAAGAACGTTATTTTTGGAAGGAGATGAGGAGCAATTTATTTAGTCAGAGGGTGGTCTTGTTCTGTCGTGTGGCGTGCATAGCCTAAAGTTGTCGGACAACTTGTTCTATTTGATCTTCTAGAACTAATAGAAGATCTAGAAGATCTAATAGAACAAGTTGATTCTATTAGAGTTGATTGCATTAGTCGAAACAGGGCGGACCACGTGAAGGTTGCAATCTCCCACCCCAGTCAGGGGGCGGTGAATCTGTGGAATTCTTTGCCACAGAAAGCAGTGGAGGCCAAGTCAGTGGATATATTTAAGGCAGCGATAGATAGGTTCTTGATCAGTACAGGGGTCAGGGGTTATGGGGAGAAGGCAGGAGAATGGGGTTAGGGGGGAGAGATAGATCAGCCATGATAGGATAGCAGAGTAGACTTGATGGGCCGAATGGCCTAATTCTGCTCCTATCCCTTATGATCTTATTTTTATATCACATTTTGTGTCTATCTCGTATTAAGTGAATGTTGTATTTGGCCATTGTAGCAATGTTCATATTGGATTTGGAACAGCGGAACAGCGGTAGAGTTAAGCGTAGATTGGTTTATTATAATCACATGTACCAGAGTGCAGTGAAAAGCTTTTTGTGTTGCATGCTGTCCACTCAGTGGAAATAATTATACATGATTGCAATCAAGCTGCCTTGGACACGCCGGAGGCAGGAAACACGTTCCCGATGTTGGGGGAGTCCGGAACCAGGGGCCACAGTTTAAGAATAAGGAGTAAGCCATTTAGAACGGAGACGAGGAAACACTTTTTCTCACAGAGAGTGGTGAGTCTGTGGAATTCTCTGCCTCAGAGGGCAGTGGAGGCCAGTTCTCTGGATGCTTTCAAGAGAGAGCTGGATAGGGCTCTGAAAAATAGCGGAGTCAGGGGATATGGGGAGAAGGCAGGAACAGGGTACTGATTGGGGATTACACAAAAAGCTGGAGAAACTCAGCGGGTGCAGCAACATCTAAGGAGCGAAGGAGATAGGTGACGTTTCGGGTCGAGACCCTTCTTCAGACTGGTCAGGGATCAGGGAAACGAGAGATTGGGGATGATCAGCCATGATCACATTGAATGGTGGTGCTGGCTCGAAGGGCCGAATGGCCTACTCCTGCACCTATTGTCTATTGGTCTTCAGTGTACGGATACAGTATAAAGGGATTAACATTTGGCACAAGATGAAGTCCAGTAAAGTCTGATTCAGTGTTGTCCAAAGGTCTCCAATAAGGTAGACCGCTCAGTAGTTGGTGATAGGATGGTTCACTTGCCCGATAACAGCTGGGAAGAAACTGTCCCTGAATCGGGACAGGATCCGGTTGCTGCCTCACAGCGGCAGAGATCCCGGTTTGCATCCAGCCTCCGGGTCTGTGCGGAATTTGTACGTTCTCCCCTGTGACTGCGTGGGCTTTCTACTGGGGCTCGGGCTTCCTCCCACACGGTCACAGGGAGAACGTGCAAACTCTGTGCAGACAGCACCCAAGGTCAGGATCGAACCCGGGACTCCGGCGCTGTGAGCCCGCAGCAGTGCAGCGTGCACCCGCATGTTGCATGTGGCCACGTTTTTGTTTGCTGTTACAATGCCAGGCCAATAGGCGTCCCTCTCAGGCTGTTGCATGCACTTGCCAATTCATTCCTCCTTCAATGCTTCTAAGCTGCGTCTCGAATCGATCAATGGTTTCAGAGATGGAGCTAAAGTCAACCCTCCCATTTGGCAAGGAGTGAAAACCATCCCGTGGTCCACATGACCTGCATGGAAATGCAAAGCACTTTGTGCTCTCACACAATATAGTCTGATGCGACAAGAGGCAATGTCTTAGGTAGACATAAATGCTGGAGAAACTCAGCGAGATGAGGCAGCATCTATGGAGCGAAGGGATAGGTGCAGCACAGAACGCCACAGGAGATCCTTCTTCCCTGTGCCTATCAAACGGTACTACTCCATCCCCTTCTGTCGTGGGGTAGATTGACTCACCCCCCCAAATCTATGAACATCCCCAATCCTTTCCACTCATTACTTTAATTTCATGTTTCAAATATTTTGTGTTTTTATGACTGAAGACAGATCAATTTCCCTCCTGGGATGAATAAAGTTCTATCATATCGTATAGTTGAGTTTATTTAGTTTCGAGATACAGTGCGGAAACAGGCCCTTCAGCCCACCGGGTCTGTGCCGACCGGCGATCCCCGCACACGAACACTATCCGACACACACTGGGGATGTCACATTTACCGAGCCAATTAACCTACCAACCTGTACGTCTTTGGAGTGTGGGAGGAAACCAAAGATCTCGGAGAAAACCCACGCGGGTCACGGGGAAGAACGTGCAAACTCCGTACAGACAGCGACCCGTAGTCGGGATCGAACCCGGGTCTCCGGCGCTGCATTCACTGTAAGGCTTCACCGCGCCACCGTGACAATAGTCTGATGCGACAATAGTAATCTTGTCCGAAGTTATGGGGAAAAGGCAGGAGAATGGGTTTGAGAGGGAAAGATGATTGAAAAGAATAGGTGACGTTTTGGGTCAGAACCCTTCTTCGGGTACTGGTTCCGACCCGAAACGTCACCTATTCCTGTTCTCCAGAGATGTCGCCTAACTCCCGGAGTTACTCCAGCCTTTTGTGTGTTTCTTGGGAGTATTTTGTAATTTGGGATTAAAAGCACAGCTATGTAGAAATGGCTGCGAATTATTTAAATGAAATTGTTGAATCCCGAACTCCCACGTATGGTC